>CM039513.1:39006682-39274182 GCA_022432975.1 Begonia masoniana
AAAAGGATCATGGCACTTCTGCGTTGAATTACCATGCCTTAAATCATGCCCAATTCCTCCAAATCGATATCCAATCCTCCATATTGAAGAATTGTTTGATGAAAACTACATGGAGCAAAATTATTCCAAAATAGATTTTAGATTACGGGTCGGGATACACCAAATAAGAATCATGTTGAAAATTCCTAAATAGTTACAGACCCATGAAGGACACTATGAGTTTTGTTGTTATGCCCTAGGCTTGCCAAACGCCCATCAAGCTTTTCAAGCTTTTATGAACACGTCTTAAAGGGACTATTAGTAAGTTGTTTTGTTTTTTTATGATATTCTCATGTATAGAAATCCCTACGGGAGAACATTACAGCATGTCAGCAGGTGTGAAGGTGTTGATGCAGATCGGACTCACATACTCTCAAACTTAATGGCAGCACCAGCAGCAAGTGCCCATTTGGGCAGCACACATAAGCTTATTTGGACCACAGATTTTAATCTAGGAGTTTCAGATGAGATGGACAAAATTAAAGAAATGACAAAATTGGGCCCTACCCTGAAAACTTTGAAAAGTTAGTGGTTTAGGGGTTTTTAACAGGTACTATACGTTTTGTAAAGGATATGGCATATTGGCTAAGCCATTATGGATTTATTACGCAAAGATAATTTCTATTAGGGACTTGAGGCTGAAAAGCATTCTCTACTCTTAAAAATGAATGACAATACACCAGTGTGCTTACCAGAGTTTTCACAGCCTTTACCTTATAAAACAGATGCACTAGTTCAAGGTCTTTGTGTCGTGTTAATGTAGTATAATCACCCAGTGGCTTACGTAGTCACTCCATTGGTGCACAAAGCACACAAAAATTGACGTATAAGTGGGTCTAGTCTTGCCCAATACAAAATGGAACACGAATTTATTGGGTCACAGATTTATTGTAGCGAACTGAATCAACGAAGCCGAAAAATACGTTATTGGAGCAGCAACGATTGGTTAGGCATGGTGGACACCAAAAATGGTTGACAAAATTGATGGGGGACGATTTGAAATGCAATATAAACAAGGATTATATAAAATGTAAAGACGTCCCAGCCCGAGCATGATCCAGAGAGTATGGGCGCTCTTCAACAATGCTCTCAAGTATCCCAGGTTCTTGATTTAGATGAATAGATAAGCTATTTTTCATGACGTACAATAGTCACAATTTCATCTAAAGTTGTTAATGGTACATCTTCCTACCAGGATCAGTGAATTAAAGGTTATAGGCTTTATCAGTGGTAAGCTAGATTACCAAACGACTCCTATTCTCTCCCAATAAAGGATTTCATCTAAATTTGTAAGGTACAGCTTCTTCAATATTAAAATTAAAATGGAAAATGGTGCTTTCATTGAGAAAAAGGAATAAGGAATGAAAGGAGTAAAAAAAAAGTGAAGGAAAAAATAGACAACCTACTCGAAGCCATGACGATCTACCGTGCCAGCTTTAGTGCCGACGAAAAAGTCGATTCCTTGAAGCTCGGACCACCTTTGCTGCGCTTCCACCGGTTTACTTTCTCCTAAGAGACCCGTCATTTTGGTGTCAATTTTGTTGAAAAGTTTTGGGTTGTTCTTAGCTACTTTGGGTTTATTAGTAAGCATTGTGAATGTTCAGAGTTTGTTGGTTTTTTGGCTTTACAATGTTAACATTGTGTGGGTGTGGTATCGATTTTAACATGTATGATAGTTGGAGGTGTTTGGGATTGTAGATTAAACGTTAAGTAAAGGTTAGGATTGGGCCACCAAGTGTTTAATGTTATTGCCTCGTGAGCGTTTTGATTTTTTTAGTGTAAGGAAATCTTTCTAGTTTGTGAGTGCGGAGTGTGTGTTCGACCAAAGAGTACTTGTGTGCGTGCATGTGTCTTGGTAGGTATGGTATTGTTTTTTTCTTGTAGTGCTCGACAAGTAAAAAAGGGAACATATTGGCTTAAAGATCTGCCGCCAACGATTTGAAAGCTTCTCAAGTTAGCCTCGTTCAGTTCATCAATCACTCATTCAACTGCCAAGACAGAAGATTTCCTTGAAGGTTCAGACCAAGGCAAAAGCCATCATATGTGAAATCCAATTCAAACCTGGAAGGACGAGGTAACATCTTTAGCCTCTTAGCTATGCTTGAACAAAAAGAAGAAACTGAGGATCAGTCGCTTGGTGGTCTTTTGGGGGGGGTGATATGGATCAAATAAGCGTTGTGCGGCAATTCTATGCCAACTTAAGGCATTCAAAGAAGTTGGGATCATCAAAGAATGTAACAAAATTTGTACGACCCCTCATCCCAGGAAGATATTGTCCGCTCGGGTATCCGGCCGCAGCCCAATATCCTCCCACACGGCTTTGTTTTGGCGAGAGCACTTCCCGGGAGGTCACCCACCTGGAATTACTCTCGCCGAGGTCGCGTAACTTCGGAGTTTAGTTTTAAAAGGGGGATCCATTGTCAATGTGCCTCCCAAAACGGGTCTTGCTATTTGGGAGGGACTCTTACATATGTTTATTTCCCCCATACTTCCCCAGCGCGTGGATGGACGACACCCTCTACGAACTGTCACCTTCCGGCTCGCACGCGCGGACGTACCGCCATCAGGGTTCCGGTGGTGCAGCCATCGTACAGTACAGATTCAGAACTTACAGCATTAGGGTGGGTCATTCACATCACCCCCCCTGGGGGCCAAACGTTCCGCGTTGGCCACAATTCCGGTTTTGGTACAGGGCTTTGATACCCATTTGTAACATGCCCCTCATCCCAGAGCAAGAGATTGTCGCTCGGGGTCGGGCCGCAGCCCAATATCCTCCCCTCACGGCTTTGTTTTTGCGGAGGAGACTTCCCGGTGTGAGGTCACCCAACCTGGAATTACTCTCGCCGGAGTACGTTAACTCGGAGTTCTTATGGTAATCCATTGTCAATTGTGCTCCAAAACGCGTCATTGCTGGTGGGAGGATCTCTTACATATGTTTCATTTCCACAGTACTTCCCCACGCACTGGGGATTGACGACCCCCTCTTTACGATCCTGTCACCTTCGGTTCGCCCGCGGAGGACGTACCGCCATCCCGGGTTCCGGTTCGCTGCAGCCATCGTACCAGTACAGGATGCAGGACTTACAGATTCGGGTCGTCACAAAATTAGTAACTACTCGGCCGAACTATTAATCGCCAAGTTTGGCTTGAAGGAATTTTAAACCAATGATGATACCACACAAGTTGGATGAAGGGCCTAATACAAGAGATTATACGCGAGAGGGGGCACGGGCTCAAATTAGGTCTATTCAAACAGTGTGAATCCAGCTCAACCACTCCCATTTGTTAACAAGTTGCCTGAATCACTACACGGAGGCATGATGTTAGGCTCATCATGGGTAATTGATGCCGACATTAGGAAAACGGAGTTCACCAAAAGGAGGGGCAGTGTAGAAGTACTTCTCTATACAGTTGATAGGAAGAATCCATACAATGTTCAGTCGCAATTATCGACAGAAAAAAATATCCTTACATGTGATAAGGGCTCCAACACCAGTGGTCATGTACACCCAGTTCGGATCACTCATTTATGTGCTTCGGTGAATATCCCAATGAGCTCAACTGACGAACCATGGATCCAACAAACGGTGTATGACCCCTCCAACATAGTCAAAATAGCCAATCGGCCATATGACATACCTAGAAATGATGGACTTGGATTCATTGAGAACGATGCCAATGTCAAAATTCCACCTCAATCAATGCTTTTGCCTTGTATCCGGCGAAATATTTTACCCAGCAAGGCCAATTATGCATACCAAGACCGCACCGAACTCGCCTTCAACGGTGGTATGAAGACCAATCATCTACGCCACACACTCAAGGCACTTGATGAATTGCGTACCAACGCTTATGAAAATTCCTACTTCTACAAGGAGAAAAAAAAACGTGGAATGATAAGCATATCATGAAGAAAGAATTAGCATCGGGTCAACAAGTGTTACTATTTAACTCGCGTTTGAAGCTCTTTCTAGGCAAGCTAAAGTCAAGATGGTCAAGTCTATTTACATTGGTTCAAGTATTTCCTCATGGTGTCGTCGAGCTACGTGGAATAGATAAAGGAACATTTAAAGTAACTCGTCAAAGAGTGAAGTCGTATTTTGGTGGCGTTATAGAGAGTGATACACTTGTCACTCATTTTACACATGATGCATAAGGTTCGTAGTGACGTCAAGCTGATGACGTTAAAACAAATACTTAATGAGAGGTAACTTTTCTTTTATTGTCTTTAGTTTTTGTTTTTACCAATTTTTCATTTAAAGTTCTAGTATTGGCATTTTATTTTTGTTGATTTTTATTATCAGTTATTTTGCATTATTATGGTATAATTAATGTGTTTTGTGTTTAAAAAAAAGGAAAATGGTGCTTCCATTGAGAAATAATGAAAGAAAGAAATAAAAAAAATGAAGGAAAAAAAGAAAAACTTCGCGAAGCTCGCGATGATCTACTGTGCCACCTTTAGCACCGACAAAACGTCGATCTCCTTTGCAGCTCCGACCACCTTCGCCGCTACTTCACCAGGTTATACTCTCTCCCTTGCAAATTTTGGTTGTTAATTTTGTTGAAAAAGTTTTGGGTTGTTCTTCGCTGCTTTGGGTTATTTTAGTAGCATTGTGAATGTTCAGAGTTTGTTGGTTTTTGGCTTTACAGTGTTAACATTATGCTGTGGTATTCGATTTTGACATTTATATTAGTTGTGAGGTTGTTTGGGATTATAGATTAAACGTAAGTATAAATTTTAGGATTGTGCTCACCAAGTGTTTGATGTATTGCCTGTGAGAGTTCTGAATTTTTAGTGTAAGGATTATCTTTCTAGTTTGTGAGTGTGTGTTTCCTACATAAATAGATATTTTTGTGCACGTGATCTTGGTAGGGTATTGTTTATTTCTTGTGGGCTGCGACAGGTTAAAAGAACATATTGAACATTAACGGTGCCACCAAAATGATTGAAAGCTTCTACAAGTTCAACACCGTTCAGTTCAATCAATCACTCATTCCTTAACTCCAAGACGGAAGATTACTTTAAGGATTTCAGGACCAAGGATAAAGCCATCATATGTGAAAACCAAGTCCAACCTAGAAGGACTGATGGTAACATCTTAGCTATGCTTGAACAAAGAAACTGGGGATCAGTCGCTGTTCTGGCGGGTGATACAAACATAAGCGTTGTGCAAGAATTCTACGCCAACCTTAAGGCATCAAAGAAGTTGCGATCATCAAAGTACGTAACAAAGTTATTAACTACTCGGCCGAAGCTATTAATGCCAAGTTTGGCTTGGATAATTTAACCAATGATGATTACCACACAATGAAGGACGATGGGCCTGATTACAAGATGATTATACGCAAGATGGGGCACTGGGGCTCAAATTGGGTCTATTCAACAATGAATCTAGCTCAACCACTCCATTTGTTAACAAGTTGTTTGTGTAATGCCCCCGAACCCATCTCGGCTCGGTGCGCTACTTGGCTCACTCTAACCCCAAAACATAAAAAAAACGGACATAGCGGAATTTAAAGATAAGTCTCTCAAAGCTCTCTTATGTCCTACCTAGCTACCTAGACTCACTAATTTCCCTTAATCCTAACCGTTAAGCACCACGGCGTCCTCCCCGAAAATTTTGACAAAGTAACGCCTGAAAATGGTGCCTCCAAAATGCTAGGTACCTACAAACGAATCAATTCTCAACCAGATCCAGAATACTCTTACTCAACTATCCACTCAAATCTCCAAATAGCAGTAAATAGGGAAACTATAATACTAACATCCCTAAGTGAAGAAAGTCCACAGTATAGGGTGACACATCACCCTTAACTATGACTATATACCACAAATACACATAGCTATACCATAACTGTCAAAAACATCAACCAAAAAGAGTTACGCATTCCCATCATTTCTACAAACAGACATTTACAATAAACTACCAAAATACAAAGCCCCACATCCCCCGAAGACCATGGTCGAGGCGCTCCGACAACTGCCCGCACCGGCGTGCCCCGTGTGCCACCGACTGCAGCCTAATCCTGGCTCCATCTTCTAGCTCACCTGTAACACGTCACCACTTACACCATAGAACACAAAAGTAAGCCTAATGCTTAGTAAGTAGGGAAATAATGCATAGCACATCAACACATGCTCGACTCAACCCTAACATGCAGTTTCTACACACTCTGTTGTTTTCTTTTCATTCAGGTTGTATTTATCTTTTACTTTCATGTGAATCAAGTAGGCATACGCCCCAACACAGTCCAGGATGGCCACGCCTTGACCCACGGAGCAAGACCGGAGGCACACGTCCTAACACAGTCCGGGACGGCCAACCGAATCTCCTTCTTCTTTGATCGTAGAATCACCAGTGTGCCTTCCGGCACGAGCAGGTCGAGGCATTCAGAATCCCCATTGTGCCTTTCAGCACGAGAAGGTCGAGGCATTCAGATTCCCCAGTGTGCTTTTCAACACAAGCAGGTCAAGGCATTCATACTCACGACGTATTACGTACATTAGCATAGCATCTCGAGTAAAATACCTCGCGGGGTGCTCAACGAGCCACTTGCCTGACGAGGCTATTCTACTCGAGACCAAGTTGCATATCAATTCTTATCTTACATTTCATCCTCACCACTCAACATGTAAAACACGTGGTTTTGTAGTTAAAAAAACAATGATGCATGACACACGATGCATGACAAAAAGTAAAACATAACAAACAAGCAAACAATCCCTACCGTTCTATGGTGTAGGCCCGAAGGGAACAAACACCCATCCGCTATTTACCTGGCGTCCTAGCTCGCTGAGGATACTCGGTTCCCTGCCCATCTAAGGCTCGACCTACGACAAATATTCAAACTTCATTAAATCAAGCTTACATTCACCAATTTACTCTCAAACTACTATTTCTAGCCTAATCCAACTAAAACCTAACTAAATGGGCCACTAATTTGGGTTCGGTAAAAACCGACCCGAAACTTCGAACGCGCGTAACTTTTGCGTCGGTTATCGGAATCGAACGATTTTAGCGGCCACGTACTCCTCTAATAACCTAGTTTAACCGGCCAAAAGGAAATATAAAACAAACGGCTGCAACTTGGTCAAAAATGGAAAAACCCGATTCTGCCCCTTATGCGAAAAATTTCCTTTTTTGGTTTTTCATCAATTCTCACTCATTTCCTCACCAATCAACCACCCTCATATCTAATTAACATAATCTAACAAAATTCCGAGGCTACACACAACAAAAACTCGAATTTCCCAAATAGGGCTTGCTGCCCTTCGCCCAAACAGGGCTCTTCACGGCCAAGCAACCATAGCCGATCCAAGGGTCAGCGAACCCACGCCGGAAGCAACTAAAATTGGCCGGTGATCGGAGCCAAATCTAGCTCGTCACTCACAACCTCAAACGAACCAAAAACAGGGTGAAAACCAAGCCTTACTGGTCGGTTCGTGTGCGGAGAGAGCCGGACCTTGGTCGTCGCCGTCGTCTGGCTGGAGAACGTTAGAAAACGCGATGAACCGGCCGTCGATCGTCGCTCGTCTCTCCCTCGTCTCCGTTCGGGTCTCGGTGCTCGAATGACAGAATGGCTTAAAAAGTTATAATAAAAGAAAATAAAATAAAACTATTTTCTATGAAAACATTAATAAAAATGACATTTACCATTTTGCCCTCCCGTATTTTTCGGCCATTTCGAATTTCGTTCAATCTCGTTCTTAAATTATAAATTTTTGTAAATTGACCCTCACCTCGTATCCGGCTTAAGTTCTCCACTGGGAATACCTGAACATAAATTAATAACTCGTTTAGTTCAACCAAATTAATTTACTTTTGATTACTTTACCCCTTTTTTTTATTATTACTTTCCCTTCTTTTTGCTATTTCTTTTAAATTAATTAAAACAACTATTTTATTAAATAACCACCTTATTCCTTTTATTTTCTTTCAAATTTTTCCTTTCAAATTTAGTTAAATCTAAGATCAATAATTTAATTAAATTTAAAGCAATACACATTGAGGAAAACATTTCTCGGGTGTTACAATCGCTACGTGCATGCGTGGTGTAGGCTCATAAGAGGTAATTTGATGCCTACATCTCTGAAAACGAAGTTCACCAAAAAGAGCAGGCAGTAATTCTCTACTGCATTTTGACAGGAAGATCCATAAATGTCGGTCGCATTATCCATAGAAATATCCTCACATGTGGTAAGGGCTCCAACATCGGTGGTCATGTACACCTAGTTCTGATCAGTTATTTATGTGCTTCGGTGAATATCCCAATGAGCTCAATTGACGAACCATAGATCCAATAAACGGTGTAGGGCCCTTCAAACATAGTCAAAATAGCCAATTGGTCATATGGCATACCTCAAAATGATGCACTTGGATTCATTGAGCACGATGCCAATGCAAAAATTCCACCTAAGTCAATGCTTATGCCTCGTACTGGCAAAATATTTTACCTAGCAAGGCAGATTATGCATACCAAGACCGCGCCGAAGCTCGCCTTCAACTGCGGTATGAAGGGCAATCATCTATGCCACACACTCAAGGCACATCTTCTTTAGTTATCATGCCAACCGAGACATATACAAATGAGGATTTAAGGCGAATGTTGGAAACTCTTACTGTTCAGCAATCACACATGGAACACCGACTAAGGGTCTCCACAGCCACAAACTTGAGCATGCATCTTTTACGACACAATATGTAGAACTTTTAATGCTCACCATGGTTATTCGAAGCACTCCAACCCACCTTTTCCTGTCTTCTCGGAGCGACTTCATTGACCATATGACCCACCACGGGAAGATGCTGATGGCGATCAGCCCGAGACATCATGAGGTACGCTACTTTTCCTTTGCCTTTTATTTTATTCATTGAGGACAATGTCTATTTCGAGTTTTTTTTTTTTTTTTTTTTTTTTTTTTGGGGGGGGGGGGGGGGGGGGGTGGGGTGAATTTTTGCTTGCTTTATGTCTTTGACATGTTTTGTTTTGTTTTACAATCTAAAATCTTGGTTGAGGTGTCTATGACTAAAATTTTGAATAAATTTATTCTTTAGCCCCTAGAAAAACTCTAAGGAAAAGATAATTTGTTGTAGTTAGCATTGACTTGAGCTTACAAAATTAAATTCAAAATTATGCACACATTTTCGTTCTTGCTTGACTTGATCTGTTGGTGTCATACTTATGCAGTCTACATATGTAACACACCAAAATTCAGCCCCCAAATTAAGAAACCAATTAGTTTCCTAATCCCATCAAACCCTAAATCAAGATATAATCAATTAAAATCCCTAATTTCAACACAAAATCATTACCCAATTCAGTCCAAATCTCAAATCTCTAACAAAATAAAATTTACACCTAATTAAGGAGTTATTTCTAATCTAATAAAAGGAAATATTTCCCTTTTCTTGTTTTAACAAATCTGCCATTTGGAAAGAGATGAATTCAGGAAAGATTTGTGCTCCTCCTCCTATGGAAAGAATCGGAGGAGCTACCCTACAAATTTAGGAATTCTGTAGAGAAAAATCACAGCGATTACACAACCACAAATCCCTCTCGCGTTCTTTAAACTAGAGAACAACTAGTGAAATTCTCACCTCGCCAAAATCGCCGTGTGCGACCTCCAAACACCGCGGGTTAACAGACTCCGGCGAACGCCCCTAAGGAGATTGAATCGCAGCTGCAACTCCGATCAACCCCCCATCGGCGAGTTCCCTCTCTCGGCCGAAACCGTTCTCGCGCCAACAGAGACCTTTCTCTGATCAAACCAATCTTCATGTAAGGTTCTCTCTCTCGTTTGTCTCTCACGCCCACACTCTCTCTGTTTCGCGATCTCTCGCCCTCTGTTTCACACTCACTCACTCACTCTCTCTCTCAGACGATCGCACAAAGAAGGTGAAAAGAAAAGAATTGGTTCAGAAGATTTAAAGTTGAACCGAACCATAAGCCAACCAAACCATCAACTTATTCTTTAGTTGAACCAGACTAGAATAGTGAACCGGTTCTGACGACCCAAACCGGCCCGAACCGATCTAAACATGAATTTTGGGATAATTAAAGGACGTGCAATCGAACCCAAAATTCAACGATTCGACGTTATTGGTAAGGAAAATTTTACCTTATTAATTTCAATAATTATTTTTGAGTAAAATAATAAATTTAAACCTCCCCAATTTTTAGGTAAGGAAGATTAATCCAACGCTCGGAAAAGATACCTAAAACCCTATTCCCTATCTCTCTCGAAATCCAGGTAAGTAAAACACTAGGTTTTAAATGTTTTGGCCGTAGGCCCTACATCACGAAACATATATTAAATTATTTTCTTTAAAGCATTTTATTTTGTTAATTATGTTATTATTTGGACACGCATGTATAGGCATTGACATAGGAATGTAGAAAGATAAAAATGATAAGTCATGATGCATGAGTGTATGAAATGCATGGAAACGAATGGAATTGACGGAACGCATGAGATGGCTAATGAGAGCCTGAACGCATGAGATGGCTAATAAGAGCCTGAACGCATGGTTATTGAGATGGCTGATGAAACTTTATGAGGGTAAGAAACCGCTAGTTTTCTGAGAGCCTGAACGCATGGTAAGGATCGGAAAATGAGTTCCATCCAATATGTAACTTTTAAAGCATGGAATTGGGTAATGTATGCAATTAAAGTCACATGCACGTGTTTTTACTTACTGAGTTTTTTCTCACGCATTAGTTTTGTGATGTAGGTGAATTTTTATCTGAGGAAGAAATGGCGCTGATCGAGAATTTGCCAGAGGCGGGAGAGCATACAGAGGAGGATGTTCTTGTTGGTTCTGAATAAAAATTTAAAGTCATGATTTTATATCGTTTTAAAATAATATTTTATATTTAGTTGCATTTAATTTTAAATTTTCTATTTGGATAATTTATTTCATTAACTGTTGGATTTTTAGTAAGGATGTTATTTTAAATTATGAATGAGGTTTTATTTAATGTTTTGTTTAGTAGTTAATTTTCTAAACATTTACTGATAGTAATTTAAAGTTTCCGCTTAATAAATGATTTTTGCTATTTTCAATAATTTTGAATTAAGAAAATTAGGGTTTTATAACGATCCAATTTAACATAATTTACAAATTGATTTGAGAAAAATTTTAGGGTTTCAAATTAAGGAAAATTAAATTTTAGGGTCGTAACAACATATGTTGAAGCCCAAACACAATAAGGGAGTGAAACTCCAGACAAATTGACATGCCAAGAAGGCCGATCACCTGTTCACAAACAAATGTCCAAACTTTACTCAATCTCCTTACTAATGACCTTGTTTCTTTTACAGGTGTTGAAGATGCAACATGGGAGCCAAGCTTGATGCACACAGATCAACCTCTTCACATCTTGACTTATGATGCACAGATGGATTCAACTTAAGGCCGAAAGGGAATTTGTCTTCCCAACCTCAACACCGCATAACTATTTTTTTTGTCTTTTGGCAAACATTAGCCTTTTTTTTTTTTGTTGGCAAACATTTAGCAATTTAAGTCACATGCATGTATTTAGATTGTTTGGTTAGGATTATATTGAATGGATATGATTATATGTATGATGGTGGCAAATTTGGGTTAAGTTCATGGGATGATGTTAGGCCATGAAGAAAGATTGCATGCAAGGCTCTATCAATTGCACCAATGAGGATTTAGCATAAAGAAGACATAGATTTGTGACTTGGTAGCAAGAACAAGAGGTAGTTCTCACAAGGATTGATGATGTGGCACAAGGAGAGCACTTGATAACTTTTGCAAGGAAGGAAGCTTCACCATTGGATGAAGCACAAGTACAAATGACCTCGGCCGCCCATCTCTATTTGATCAACGGTCATTGTAAAACCCTATGTAACGACCCCAACGGAATCGCCACACAAGTTCATTACTTGATCTCTTAATCATTTGATTCTTGCTTCCATACACTTTATTCATTATTATTGTTAATATTATTCCCTCTTTATTTTCTCTTTTTTTTTTTAAACATCTCTTGATCTGCATCCACCGATAGAGTTATAGACTCACATCGTCCGATGATCACGTGTCCGCCACGCGACACCTCTGATCTCAACCAGCAATAGACATCCGCCGGTGGTCACGGGCATTGCACGTGCCTAATTAAAGACATCGCCCGCTCCCGAACATTCTCCACTAGATGTTCATATTTACCCTACATTGACCGGTGGACATGTGTGCTTCACGTGACCGATTTAAAACATTTCCTGTCTTTAAACAATAAGAAAATACTCACATCATCCGGTCACTAGACGACAATTTAACATCTACATCATCCGGCGAAGAATTACACTTCATCCACCGAACACTAAACGACAAAATACCATTTACATCATCCGGCGAAGAAATACGCTTCATCCACCGAACGCTAGACGACAAAACAACATTCCCAGCATCCGGTGAAGAAATACACTTCATCCACTGAACGCTAGACGACAAAATAACATTCCCAGCATCCGGTGAAGAAATACACTTCATCCACTGAACGCTAGACGACAAAATAACATTCCCAGCATCCGGTGAAGAAATACACTTCATCCACCGAACGCTAGACGACAAAACAACATTTACATCATCGGGCGAGGAAACAAACTACATCTTCCGGTGACATCATACTACATCTTCCGGTGACGTCACCCGGAAGACTCAATCGTTTAACTCTCATCTATTGACATCCGCCGATGACGTCAGCCTGATGATTGCCTCATCCAGCTTCTATCATACGGCAGTAAAACACTATAACCATCAAACATCTTCATTCGTTAGAACATATCACAACTCACCCGATTCCTAACTTGGTAACCATAAACCTCGAAGAGTAGCAATCGTAACTCATCTAAAAATACGCATAGCGGAAGACTCAAACAAAACAAACCATTCATTAATCCTTAAAATCGTATTCAGACTCTGAAGTCAAACCATTCAAATTCGAATCTCTTTGTTATAAGAAATTCTGTTCTACTTAGTTATTTGTTCATCATAAACTATTCTGACTTACTATGAGCATAACCAGGGAACTTAATCGCCTATCCAGCCTTGCACTGTCACACTGAACATCCTCCAGCAACCAAGCTTAGACATCCTCATCAACCTTGAGTTCCTCACCTGAAAACTCGTCATCTACATCATAAGGTTTAAACTATAAGCCTAATGCTTAGTAAGGAATGCAACACTAACATGGATGCATGAATGCATAATTTGGGAAAATCACATGATCATAAGTCTTTTCTTGTTCATGTCTTTGCTCGTAATCATCATTCATAGTCATGGATCATATTCATCATTCATAGTCATTGATCATATTCATCATTCATAGTCATTGATCATATTTATCATTCATAGTCTTTGTTTAGGTTGTGTGGATCAAGAGAGGATTTGTGCCGGTAAAAGGGGTTCGACAGTGAGTTTGATCTTGTTCCCTACTGTGGGTCGTATTCATATGTCCTTCTTTGGACTGTGACATACGCCGAACCGCCCCCAACCCTCACTTAATTCACGTTGCATAAATCTTATATATATACATATATACATACATATCTTGTTCATGGAAATCATGCGTTAAAACATTTTCTTATGCTTGAGAAACATTCATGATGCATGAACATGAGAACTTTTAACTCATCAAACTATGACAAGGATCATACCAGAGCAGACAACTTCACATTCACTAGCAGGTCATCAAATAGTATAACTCGCAACACACATAAATCCTTCAAGTGCAGACAAGCTCATTATCATAAGGTAAACATTAGACATCTCAACCTAGTACTCCCACGATGTAGGGCTCTATTAGCGGGAAATCTTAATACATTCACTTACCTGGTCTCCTTAGCACTTGAGTTCCTTTCTCTTCAAACTTCTTCACCTAAAACATTTACATTGCAGTAGTTAAAACAAAATCCTAATAGTTCTAATCTCAAGTTATCCTAAGATTTAATAGCTAAAGTCATTCCCGAATCCTTAGCCTAATACTCTGTGCAGTTTGAAATCCAAAACCAAAACAGACTGATTCGATTATCGATAACTCAGAGGTGGTTGTTCTAAATGTCCAGAATCAATTTGATAAAAGCATTCCCACTCTAGGATTCCAAATGTTCTTATTAATAGTCGGCCATTGGAAAATCCAAAACTCCAATGCCGAGTAGAAAACAGGGCTAACAAGCTAACAGATAGCTACATTGACTATTGCATACCTCGGGCACAGAGTAGTCGAGTAGTGGCAGAGAAACCGATCGTCGAAGAGAGTATGCCGGAAGCAGAGAGCAAGAGCTTGGGAGAGAAGAAATTGCCGAAAAGGAAGGTGTCGGCTACAGTGGTTCAAGTGAGGTTTAAAACATTTCCTTTTTTCTTTATATATTGGTCATCACCCTCCATTATTACAACTTTGCCACCCAACCTAGTTTAAATCCACATGAAATTAATTATTCTTGGTATAAGTCCTAAACTGTAAAGATTAAATATTCATGACCGTTAATACAGTTAGGAAAATCACCTGGCCGTTAACTCGGGTGTTACATCCTCCCCTCCTTAAACAAAATTTTTGTCCCCAAAAATTGATCAAACAAATAACTCTGGATACTTGTCTAACATGTACTGTCGTCGCTCCCAAGTGGCTTCTTCAATGCCATGATTCTTCCATAAAACTTTGACCAACGGAATCTCTTTATTCCTCAGAGTCTTAACTGCGAATTCCAATATCTGCACTGGTCTCTCTACATACGTTAACGATGGCTCCATCTCAATATCCACTGGCTTAACAACTTGTGTAGGGTCCCGTATACATTTTCTTAACATTGACACGTGAAAGACATTGTGAACCTTATCCAATGATGGAGGCAATTGCAGTCTGTAAGCTGTACTACCGATTCTAGCCAAGATAGGGAAGGGTCCAACAAACCGTGGAGTAAGCTTTCCCTTTTTGCCAAATCTTAAGACCCTTTTGAACGGTGAAACCTTCAAGAATACCTTATCTCCAACCGAAAATTCAAGATCTCTTCTCCTCTGGTTTGCATAACTCTTCTGTCGGCTTTGTGCAGTAATCATTTTCCTTTTAATAGTGGCAATCTTGTCTGACATCTGCTGCAACATCTCGGGACCTATGAGTTTTGCTTCACCAACTTCATCCCAATACAGAGGTGATCTACATTTCCTACCATACAACGCCTCATAAGGTGTCATACCTATGGTGGATTGGTAACTGTTATTGTAAGAGAACTCAACCAAGGGTAGGTATCTGCTCCAAGATGTCTGGAACTCTAGCACACAAGCCCTCAACATATCCTCAAGTATTTGGATAGTCCTCTCCGACTGACCATCTGTCTGCGGGTGAAAGGCAGTGCTGAATGATAACCTTGTGCCAAGTGTGCTTTGTAGACCTTTCCAAAACCGGGAGGTGAACCTAGGGTCACGATCAGAGACAATAGATGCAGGGATTCCATGCAACCTAATAACTTCCTGTACATAAAGATCAGCAAGCTGGTCCATCGAGTAGGTTGTCCTTACTGGTAAGAAATGGGCTGATTTCGTCAGTCTATCAATCACAACCCAAATACTATCATGCCCCTTAGTTGTCTTAGGCAATCCTACAACGAAATCCATAGCTATGTGTTCCCACTTCCACTCGGGAATAGGTAGAGGCTGAAGGGTACCCCCTGGACGTTGGTGCTCGGCTTTAACTTGTTGGCAAACCAAACATGACTCTACATACTTAGCAACATCTCTCTTTAAGTTTGGCCACCAATAGAGTAACTTCATGTCTCGATACATCTTGGTGCTGCCAGGGTGTACAGAAAAGGGAGACGAATGCGCCTCAGCCAAGATTAGCTTACGTAATCCTTCATCATTAGGGACATACCATCTATTTCTAAACTTCAGAATTCCATCCTTGGAAAGACTAAGCTCGGAGGTGGTGTCCTTCACCTTGTCCATCATGCTGTTATTCTCCTCTGAGTCCTTCTGTTGTGCTTCTTTGATCTTTTCCAGAACCGTTGGTTGAATGGTCAAATATGCAAGCAAAGCTGACAACTCTGGAACTATCTCCAATTCCAATTTCTGAATCTCTGTCCTCAAAGGTATAGACATAGTTGATACAACGGGTTGCATTGTTGTTGACATCCTGCTCAATTCGTCAGCTACAGAGTTAGCCATGCCCAGGTGATACTTGATCTCAAAGTCGTAATCCTTAACAAATTCCAACCAACGCCTCTGCCTCATGTTCAATTCCTTTTGTGTAAAGAGGTACTTCAGACTTTTATGGTCAGAAAACACCTCACACTGCTGTCCATTAAGTAGTGTCTCCATATCTTCAAAGTAAAAACAACAGCGGCTAATTCTAAATCATGGGTGGGATAGTTCTGTTCATAACTCTTTAATTGTCTAGAGGCATACGCTACAACCTTGCCTTCTTGCATCAAAACACAGCCCAAACCAACTTTTGATGCATCACAAAATACGCTAAACTTTCCTTCTTCGGTTGGAAGGGTCAATACCGAGGCTGTTGTTAACTTCACCTTCAATGTCTGGAAGCTATCCTCACAAGCTTTGGTCCAAGAATACTTATTGTCCTTCTTTGTCAAATTCGTCAGGGGCTGAGCTATCATAGAAAATCCTTTGATGAACTTTCTGTAATAGCCTGCCAATCCAAGGAAACTGCGGACTTCACTGGCATTCTTTGGTTGTGGCCAATCCTTTACTGCCTGAAATTTTTGTCGGGTCCACTGATATGCCATTGGCAGAAACTACATGACCAAGAAAATTAACCCTGTCCAACCAAAATTCACACTTGGACAATTTGGCATAGAGCTGGTGCTCCTTTAATGTCGTCAAAACTACTCTTAAATGCTCTGCATGGTCAGCTTCAGTCCGTGAGTATATCAGGATATCATCTATGAACACAATTACAAATTTGTCCAAATACTCCCGAAATACACGATTCATTAAGTCCATAAAGGCTGTAGGTGCATTGGTCAGTTCAAATGACATGACCAAGAATTCGTAGTGTCCATAACGGGTTCTGAAGGCTGTCTTTGGTATATCTCCTTCCTTAACTTTCAGTTGGTAATAACCCGAACGTAAATCTATTTTTGAAAACACCTTTGCTCCTTGTAATTGGTCAAACAAATCATCAATCCGAGGTAAGGGGTACTTATTCTTGATTGTCAACTTATTTAGCTCCCTATAGTCTATGCACATTCTAAGGGAACCATCTTTCTTCTTGACAAATAAGACAGGTGCACCCCAAGGGGAACTGCTAGGGCGTATAAATCCTTTGTCTACTAATTCATGTAGTTGGACTTTTAACTCCTTTAACTCAACAGGTGCCATCCAGTAAGGATTCTTAGATACCGGTAAGGCCTCAGGGTACGTATCTATTACAAACTCTATTTCTCTATCAGGTGGTAATCCTGGCAAATCATCCAAGAATGCCTTAGGGAACTCTCTGACTATGGGGATATCTTGTAACTCTATCTTATTCTTCACCCGAACATCCATTATGCTAGCTAAGTAACTCTCACAACCATTTTTTAATAACCGGTAAATTTCTAGTGAGGATATAATCGGTATTTTGCTTATCTTAGGAATAGCTTGGAAGGAATAATGGTCACCATTTGGGGGTCGAAAATCAACCATCCCAGATCTACAACTTATTGTGGCATAATGCCTAAATAACCAATCCATTCCTAATATCACCTAGTATCCTTTCATGTCAATTACAATCAGTTCTACATATAGTTTCTTACTTCCTAAGGACACAACATCACCTTTAACAATCTGTTCAGAATGTAGGGACTTCCCTGATGGTAACATAACATCATATGGCCTTTCGGCTGGTAAAAGTTCTAAGTTGTGTTGGCATACAAACAGAGTTGATATAAATGAGTGTGTGGCTCCCGTATCTATAAGTGTGTAAGCAGCAAAATCACAGATCATAATGGTACCTGTTATGACTGTATGCTGCACAGCTTCCTCATCCTCCATCATTGCATAGACTCTAGGTGCTACCCTTGCACGGTTCGGATCTGGCGGCATGGGGCAGTCTCTTACTATATGTCCAACCTTATCACATCTGAAACAGCGGCCAGAACGCAACTTACATTCGTCGGGGTGGTTCTTCTGACAGGTGGGGCATAAGGGTGCCAGAGGCCTCTTCCCTTTTCCTTGGTCATCATTCTGGTTGAGGGGTCTCTTTATTCCTTGTTGTTGTTGCTGTGGTCCCCTGCTCTGTTGCGGCTGCCAACCTTTGTTCTGACGTGGTGGCGGCTGAGTGTCCTTCGTGAGTTTTCTTTGCTGTTCACGCTGTGCATATGCTGTTATTTCTGCCTCTTCCAGCTCCAAGGCCTTAGCCGTCACTTCACCATAAGGTACATTGTGTATCCCAGCAGTCTTCACTTTCATATACAGATTCGGCTTCAGTCCTTGAACAAATTGGTAAATCTTGTCCTCGTCATCCTCAATCATTCGGGGAGCAAATCGTGACAAAGCATCAAATTTACATATGCAATCCGTCACAGAGCCAGTTTGTCGCAGATTCACGAACTCCTTCTTCTTGTTGGCCTGAACAGTCCTATTGAAGTACTTGTCAAAGAAAGCAGTCTTGAACATCTCCCAGGTCATAGCTTCGACATTAGCAGTGTTCTGGATCGAGTCCCACCAATGCCATGCACTTAACTCCAAATGAAAGACAGCATAGGTGACCTTATCTCCTTCATCAACCTTTGCATACTTAAACATGACTTCTATCTTTCGAACCCACTCCTCAGCATAAATAGGATCTGAAACATGTCCATTAAACACCGGGGGTCGAAGCCGGTGGAAACGCTCACCCCCATGATCATGAGTTGCATTAGTACTGGAGTTGCCTTGTTCCTCTCTAGCAGTCATCAGTCGTTTGATTTGGTGAGATTGGCACATGACTAACTCTGTCAACTGAGCAATAGCATTGCTATCCTCATTGGTCTCTCTCTGCTGACCTCTAACCATTTTGGGATTCCTAGACAAATCATTACAGATATATCTTAACTTAATGACATATATTGAAATCATAAATACTTACAGTTGCTGAAGTGTGCTCATGTGACAGTCAGTGCTGGAAGGCAGTCTGCAGAATCGGTTTTAGAACCCGATTTTGCTCGGATACCATAATTGTAACGACCCCAACGGAATCGCCACACAAGTTCATTACTTGATCTCTTAATCATTTGATTCTTGCTTCCATACACTTTATTCATTATTATTGTTAATATTATTCCCTCTTTATTTTCTCTTTTTTTAAAAAAAAAAACATCTCTTGATCTGCATCCACCGATAGAGTTATAGACTCACATCGTCCGATGATCACGTGTCCGCCACGCGACACCTCTGATCTCAACCAGCAATAGACATCCGCCGGTGGTCACGGGCATTGCACGTGCCTAATTAAAGACATCGCCCGCTACCGAACATTCTCCACTAGATGTTCATATTTACCCTACATTGACCGGTGGACATGTGTGCTTCACGTGACCGATTTAAAACATTTCCTGACTTTAAACAATAAGAAAATACTCACATCATCTGGTCACTAGACGAATATTTAACATCTACATCATCCGGCGAAGAATTACACTTCATCCACCGAACACTAAACGACAAAATACCATTTACATCATCCGGCGAAGAAATACGCTTCATCCACCGAACGCTAGACGACAAAACAACATTCCCAGCATCCGGTGAAGAAATACACTTCATCCACCGAACGCTAGACGACAAAATAACATTCCCAGCATCCGGTGAAGAAATACACTTCATCCACCGAACGCTAGACGACAAAACAACATTTACATCATCAGGCAAGGAAACAAACTACATCTTCCGGTGACGTCATACTACATCTTCCGATGACGTCACCCGGAAGACTCAATCGTTTAACTCTCATCTATTGACATCCGCCGATGACATCAGCCTGATGATTGCCTCATCCAGCTTCTATCATACGGCAGTAAAACACTATAACCATCAAACATCTTCATTCGTTAGAACATATCACAACTCACCCGATTCCTAACTTGGTAACCATAAACCTCGAAGAGTAGCAATCATAACTCATCTAAAAATACGCATAGCGGAAGACTCAAACAAAACAAACCATTCATTAATCCTTAAAATCATATTCAGACTCTGAAGTCAAACCATTCAAATTCGAATCTCATTGTTATAAGAAATTCTGTTCTACTTAATTATTTGTTCATCATAAACTATTCTGACTTACTATGAGCATAACCAAGGAACTTAATCGCCTATCCAGCCTTGCACTGTCACACTGAGCATCCTCTAGCAACCAAGCTTAGACATCCTCATTAACCTTGAGTTCCTCACCTGAAAACTCGTCACCTACATCATAAGGTTTAAACTATAAGCCTAATGCTTAGTAAGGAATGCAACACTAACATTGATGCATGAATGCATAATTTGGGAAAATCACATGCTCATAAGTCTTTTCTTGTTCATGTCTTTGCTCATAATCATCATTCATAGTCATGGATCATATTCATCATTCATAGTCATGGATCATATTCATCATTCATAGTCATTGATCATATTCATCATTCATAGTCATTGATCATATTCATCATTCATAGTCATTTGATCCTCTTTCCGTCATATGCATAGTCTTTGTTTTAGGTTGTGTGGATCAAGAGATGATTTGTACCGATAAAGGGGGTCGACAGTGAGTTTGATCTTGTTCCCTACTGCGGGTCGTATTCATATGTCCTTATTTGGACTGTGGACATACGCCGAACCGCCCCCAACCCTCACTAATCCACGTTGCATAAATCTTATATCTTATATATATATATATATTATATATTATATATATATATATATATATATATATGAAATCGCGTTTAAAAACATTTTCTTATGCTTGAGAAACATTCATGATGCATGAAACATGAGAACTTTTAACTCATTAAACTATGACAAGGAGCATACCAGAGCAACAACTCACATTCACTAGCAGGTCATCAAATAGTATAACTCGCAACATACATAAAATCCTTCAAATGCAGACAACTCATTATCATAAGGGAAAACTTAGACATCTCAACCTAGTACTCCCACGATGTAGGGCTCTATTAGCGGGATGGAATCATGCGTTAAAACATTTTCTTATGCTTGAGAAACATTCATGATGCATGAACATGAGAACTTTTAACTCATTAAACTATGACAAGGATCATACCAGAGCAGACAACTTCACATTCACTAGCAGGTCATCAAATAGTATAACTCGCAACATACATAAATCCTTCAAATGCAGACAAGCTCATTATCATAAGGTAAACATTAGACATCTCAACCTAGTACTCCCACGATGTAGGGCTCTATTAGCGGGAAATCTTAATACATTCACTTACCTGGTCTCCTTAGCACTTGAGTTCCTTTCTCTTCAAACTTCTTCACCTAAAACATTTACATTGCAGTAGTTAAAACAAAATCCTAATAGTTCTAATCTCAAGTTATCCTAAGATTTAATAGCTAAAGTTATTCCTGAATCCTTAGCCTAATACTCTGTGCAGTTTGAAATCCAAAACCAAAACAGACTGATTCGATTATCGATAACTCAGAGGTGGTTGTTCTAAATGTCCAGAATCAATTTGATAAAAGCATTCCCACTCTAGGATTCCAAATGTTCTTATTAATAGTCGGCCATTGGAAAATCCAAAACTCCAATGCCGAGTAGAAAACAGGGCTAACAAGCTAACAGATAGCTACATTGACTATTGCATACCTCGGGCACAGAGTAGTCGAGTAGTGGCAGAGAAACCGATCGTCGAAGAGAGTATGCCGGAAGCAGAGAGCAAGAGCTTGGGAGAGAAGAAATCGCCGAAAAGGAAGGTGTCGGCTACAGTGGTTCAAGTGAGGTTTAAAACATTTCCTTTTTTCTTTATATATTGGTCATCACCCTCCATTATTACAACTTTGCCACCCAACCTAGTTTAAATCCACATGAAATTAATTATTCTTGGTATAAGTCCTAAACTGTAAAGATTAAATATTCATGACCGTTAATACAGTTAGGAAAATCACCTGGCCGTTAACTCGGGTGTTACACCCTAGCCACCTTAGGTTTCTATTTAAGCATAGCTATTGGTGTTTGTAGAGACCTTTTGCCAAATTAATACAAAATCTTTTTTCTCTCTAGCTTGCTTTAGAGTGAGTAAAACCCTAGTGGTTGTCCACGGTTTTGGAATCGTGTGGAGAAGCCCTCCATTGCTGACAAGCTCAAGGTTGCTTGTGTGAACTCTTAGCATCTTCTTCAATCTCTCTCTTGAGAGTTTACTGGTTCAAGAAGGTAAGAAACCTTTCCCAAGGTGGTGGTTTTCCCATGGGAATACCTAAACCCAAGAGCACAACATAGGATAGCTCTTTGGGACCTCTAAGGGGTGCACAAAATTTTCACATTTTCTTTGCCATTTTCTTCTTCTTTTTCCACGATTTTGTTCATCACTCATACTCACACATTTCACCTTCACAAATCGTTGCAGTTCATCATCATCTTCATCTCCATTTCTTGCTTGAATCGGCCACACACGCACACTCACCTTTCACCCGAGCACTCTTTTTCTCTTTGTGGGTTTTTGGTGGCTACCCCGTCACAAATTTAACGAGTGATAGTAAAATAAAATTCTTCTTGGTTTTGCCCAATATCCACAAATGCAAATTAGGTTTTTCAGAAATAAGAGAATGACTTAGACCATCATTGAACCGTTTGATCTTTCTTGACCTACCTTGTTGTGTCATTTAATGGCACCCTTAGTCACCCTTTTGAACCAATTATTTACCGTTCATTTGTTACCTATAATTCAGCTTAGCCTGTTATTCATTTATCTTACCCTATCTAATGAGCACGGAGAATATTGATATATTTGGGGCAGAGTCAGAAAAGGTGATGGTGAGAATAGAAACAAACACTTTTGTCATGAGTCAACTTTTTATCAATTTCTATTTCAAAAAAAAAAATGGTGCAAGTTAAGCCATGATTACAATTTTATTTAGATAATTTTTATCAATTTGTATTCTGTCAAATGTCAAATTTTTATCAATTTCTATTTCAAAAAAAAAATTGGCGCAAGTTAAGCCATGATTACAGTTTTATTTAGATTTCTTGTTTGTAATATATTAGGAGTTGTATTGGTTTTATTTTTGACATGATGACAAATGAGTTTGTTTGTGTAATCTTGAATGAGATAAGTTTGGGGGGTGAAGTGATTTGAAGAAAAATAAGGAAATTTTGAGTGATGAGTGGAAGAAAGTTTGATCGAGTGAAAAAGAAGGAAATAGTAGTGTTCTGAATATTCGCTTGTATCCAAATAATTCCTACCCTTTAGCCTGACCTTTCATTACAAGATTTAAAAGACCTATTGACTCTTGTTGGGATTTACTTATATTTGCTACTAGTTGGAAGGTGGGCAAGGCTGCAAAATGATTAGAGTGTATGGAGTGATCTACAAGTGAGATTTGAGTGCATTTCTTTCTCGTAGCTACATTAGTTGACCCAACAGTTAGAGGAAATGACAATGAACACACACACACACACACACAAGGATTTCTAAGTAAATAATTGTCAATGCACTAGTATGAGTTAATTTTTGTAAAGTGTTTATCATGGTTACTTTAGTATGAAACTTTTCAAGCTGAAACAATTACCATTAACTTTGATTGAGATTGCATTGTTATAGTTCATTGATTATTGTTAAATGGGGTTGGGGTTGAAATTTTTCGTTGTAGCTGTGTTTAAATTTGTTCGCTCGAGGACCTTAATATCCAATATAAGAACAGAGCAGCCCCTTATCTATCTAGTATAAGCTATGGAAGGAGAGCCAACCCCAGCCATTAAAGTCATGAGAAGCCCGGGCGTGATATCCTGGAAGCGAACTCTTGGCAAAGAAGGAAAAAGCTTTCATTCAAGTTTGGGGGTATGATAAGTGTGTATTTTACACACTTAATTGTACTATTTTATACTTGATTCGATAATTTTTTCTCAAGTGTTTAAAAGAATTTGACATTTTTATTGTAAATGCGTAGATAAAATGAAAAATAATAGGTTAGAGTTTCAACAAAAAGAATTAAAAGATTTGGATGGCAATACGAGGCAAAAATGGGATGAAAATGAGAGGAAGACCTGAAGCACTGCCAATCGGTCGCCACATTTGGGCGATCGATCGGCTAAATTTGCTAAAATGTTGAAGTTCAAGAAGAAGAACAGAATGAATGCCGATCGGTCGACCACATTGGGGCGATCGATTGGCTGAAGAATGAAAAATCGATGTTCGTTGAGTAGAAGGAGAACCAATCGATCAGTCATATTCGGGATCGACTGAGTGTTAAATGTTGACAATGTTTTGAGCAAAAGAGGTGCCGATTGATCGGCTACACCAGCCGATCAATCGGTTGAAGCGGTAAAATTTGACGTTCAGCAACCAGAAGAGGTGCCGTGCCGATCGATCAACTACCCTAGTCGATTGTTCAGCTACCGCTAGTTTAAAAAATTCAGGTTTCAGGATTTTTAATCGAAACGATCTCAGCTGTTGATCAGTGTGACGTGGATTAAATCCCACGAATTAGGTTATGAAAACCTGGACGACTAAGAGGCAGACGATAATCTTTTAGACATCACGAAAAGCTGAAGACGGAGACCAAAACGGAGAGAAAGCTTCGGGAAGAGGATTTCGCATCAACAAGTATAGTTTTCTTTCTCATTTTCTTCTAAATCAATGAACTCTATTATTTTTATTGTTTTCCATTACGCTATACATGAACTAATACTATTTGATTTTTCCTTTAATTCAAATTATTGATTTTCTATTTCAATTATGTGTTGAGAAAATTATTACTGTTCTTAATGCTTGCAATTACCTGATCAACAATAGCATGTTCGTAGGGTTGTTTTGAGACCGAGAGGTGAAAAATAATCGTGCACTGGATAATTTATCATGAAAAGATGTTATACTAGAGATAGCAAATGCGTTCATAAGGTATTTTAATTTATCGTTCTTAATGTATTCAATTAATTCCTAGAGTTAGAAACCGAGATGTAATAATCCGTTAATTGAATAATTTTGTCATTACTCAAAAGAGATTGATAAATATATAGGTGAAATTACCATCAACACATAGGAATATAGATTTGATAAATTGGATTAAGGTTACTAAACATGATTAATTCAGGTGAAATCAAAAGCCCTAGAGTTTTCTCATATTAATTTTTACAACTTTATTAAATTGTCTGTTATTTAATTAAGTTTTACGATTTTCTTTAAATCAAAATTATCAAGGTTTCGTATTCATTTTAAGTTAGAATTAATTTTGTTTGAAAATTATTAAAAAAATAGTGTTCGTGGTTTCGACTCGTACTTATACACTTTATTACTTTTACGATACGTGCACTTGCGTCTGTAGTATTTTTCGCAACATTTGTCAATTTTTATAATGGCAAAGGTCAATCATTTTTTTGATTAATAATAACTGTAAAAAACATATTCATTTAGTTACTCCCATATAGTCAAAGTTATATTATTATTAATTGATAGTATTTACTAATATTAAAGTTAAAATCTCTATTTGAAAGAAAATAAGATAGATAACCGACAAGTTTAAAATCTTCTAGGAATCCTGCTGAATCTTAAACTAGGTAACCTTGAATTTCTTATAAATAAACCTAGTTCAAGCACGTTGGCCTCAAGCTTGCTCCCATCAACAATGGCCTCAAGCTTGCTTCCATCAACAATGGCCTCTCTATTTCACGCTTCCACCAATTTGGGAGACTTTCTCGCTCTTACCATGTACAGGTCTTCCTTCTTCAGCCCTCCTCCCCAAATCGCATCGGAGCAGGCCTCTTGGGAAGACATTCCCAGCGATCTCCTGGATTTGATTTTTGCAAAAGTTGGCCTCTCTGGTCGCAATAGCTTAGGGGCAGTCTGCAAATCTTGGGGCTCCATGAAAAAAGAATTTCTCTCTCGCGTGCACGAACTACCTTGGCTTGTTCTTCCCCACGACCCAACATGTCGAGAGCTTCGCTGTCTCAATTTATCTCAAGGCACCGTCGAAAGGCTCAAGTTGCCTAAACCACTTCGAGATGCGGAGTTCATTGGCTCTACTAATGGTTGGTTGTCTTTCATCAAAATTGAATACTATGGAATAACTCCGTTCTTAAAAGAAACTCATTTATTTCTTTTCAACCCGGTCTCTCGCCATCTCCTCAAACTCCCTTCAATACCCAAAACGCCTTGTTACCATGATTGGGTCTCTGAGAAGGACATGCAGATTGGTTACATATCCGGTATTGCAATCTCGTCAAACCAAATCAAAGAATCTACAATGGTGGCAGCTATTTTCGGCAAAGGCCTCGAGCTTGCCGTCTGCAAACCGGGTGACGAGCAATGGACGATTTTCACCGGTAATTATGACCTGAAAGAATACGTAGAGATGATGGAGAGTCTGGTGAAAGACGAGAACAACGCTTGTTATTATGCTGAAATTTTATTTCACGACGATACATTATTTGTTGTTTATGCGGTTGCCGCTCACAAAATTGGCCAATCATCACATCCTGATCACATTGGAATTTACTTTTTGGGGCCATTAAAGCTTAGTTTCATTAATGTTCTCTTGGATTGGGAAGCTGAAGAGGATCTGTCTTCTCTTTGCTCCGAGTGCCTGTTGCTTCCAAATGAGTTTGAAGATGAGGGTTTAGAAGTAATCGTATACTTGACGTTATCTGTTCAAGACGAACTACTGTTGGCAGTCCAATGGATTGCGGGGGAAGAGAGTGAGTCGGAAGATGATCTTCTATCCCACGAGTCTACAAAAAGAGTCGTCATTTTCAAACTCGACGTCGACAGAGAAGGAGGTGTTCGCTTTTCACGCCTGATGGACGTCGGGGATCAAATCATATTTTTAGGAGGAAATGGGAGCCGAGTAGTAGACTCTAAAGAGTTCAGTGGGATTCAAGGAAACTGTGTCTTCTTCCTGGAGCATTCGCCATTGGAGAAGGGCCAAGACGAAGACTGTGTGTATTATATATCTCGAGAATGCGGCGAGTACAGTTTGCTCAACGACAAGGTGGTCCGATCTTTGCCCAGTTGTATCGAAAACTTCGATTTTCATGTAGATTGGTTTTCACCAATCCATTCAAATTGTTGATTTTCATATCGAAAGTTTCGGTTTTTAATATTTTTTTAGCGTTCTTGTTGAAAATCAAAGTCGAAACGGAAAAAGTGTGATTTTTTTTAATTAAAATAAATATTTTAAAGAAGCTTATCCACATATGCACAACACAGATATAGACAAAACACAACAGATTTGTTTAGATTGCAGAAAAATGAATCTTGAATCAATGTAACAAAACAAAGATGACTAGGAAAGAATGAACTTGGATGCTTAAGCTTGTGCTGAGACTGGTGCATGGATGTTGACATTCCTTGACTATCACCCACTGTCTTCAAGATTCACCATCGCCAGCCTGAAAATGAAGCTATCCACCTAACATACAAAACAAAAACACAAACCTAAATTTCAATGCAGCAAGAAAATGCATCGGATGTAAAAGAATGCAATTAAAGAAACAAGAATTATGAACGCAGAGAAAGAGATCCACTCCCAGAGCCGGCGCCGGCCCTGGCCCCGCCCACATTTTTGTTTGCCTTTGGGCTTATTTTTCTTCTGTTTTCGCCGATGGCGTTTCGCAACAGACTCCGGGTTCAAGTATTTCACTCTCACCCGGCGGCGGATAGCGAAGCTGTGGATCATCGTAGCAATGGCAGTGGAAGAATTCGAGGGGGGGAGAGAGAAGTCGAGAGAGAGAGAGAGAGAGAGAGAGAGAGAGAGAGAGAGAGAGAGAGAGAGAGAGAGAGAGAGAGAGAGAGAGAGAGAGAGAGAGAGAGAGAGAGAGAGAGAGAGAGAGAGAGAGAGAGAGAGAGAGAGAGAGAGAGAGAGAGAGAGAGAGAGAGAGAGAGAGAGAGAGAGAGAGAGAGAGAGAGAGAGAGAGAGAGAGAGAGAGAGAGAGAGAGAGAGAGAGAGAGAGAGAGAGAGAGAGAGAGAGAGAGAGAGAGAGAGAGAGAGAGAGAGAGAGAGAGAGAGAGAGAGAGAGAGAGAGAGAGAGAGAGAGAGAGAGAGAGAGAGAGAGAGAGAGAGAGAGAGAGAGAGAGAGAGAGAGAGAGAGAGAGAGAGAGAGAGAGAGAGAGAGAGAGAGAGAGAGAGAGAGAGAGAGAGAGAGAGAGAGAGAGAGAGAGAGAGAGAGAGAGAGAGAGAGAGAGAGAGAGAGAGAGAGAGAGAGAGAGAGAGAGAGAGAGAGAGAGAGAGGCGAGAGAGAGAGTAGCGATGGATAATGGGATTTGCGCGAGATTAATAGGATAAAAAGGCAATAGTATCGTTATTTTGTTTTTTCTTTGTTAATTTTAATTTCTTAAATGGTTCATTTAACTAATGCAATAGAATTCTTTTTTTTTTTTTAATTATTAAACTCTATCGTACAATTAAATATTTATAATTTATTATATTAATTAAACAAATTAATATTTATCACCTAATAGCAAAATATAATAGTTCAACGTAATAAAATAATCAAACTAGAGTCTCTTTAAAAATAAATAACTAAAAAAAATTATATTTTATTCAAGTCGATCATACTCAACGAACACTACTGAATTGACCAACAGTCAAAAATATTTACCATCTTCAAATAAATATAGTAGTGATAATCATACATATAATTAAATATTACTATTCACGACATCTACATAAAATTACAACTCCACACTTCAAACTATTGTTATTTTGTTTTAAAACAAATAGGATCATAACGTTAGAAAAATGATCAAATAGAAAACATGTACTTTGTTGCTAGTTGCATATATTTGGACAGTGGACATTTATCAATTACGTTAGCAAGATGCCAATCCCGGTCGACAACTGGCACTATATGCGTAACGTCGATGAATCAACTTAGTCCGGATTTTGTGATTGTAGTTGTCTTAGAGTGACAAACATAGGTAATTTGGTGTTAGTGTCGCCGCAGCTAGGCTTAAGCAGCAATCGGGTTGCAAAATTAAGTATTGGACAAAATTTTGTCGTCTAATTCCGACCTTAGACGACATAGTCTGGTCAATTACAGCAGTTGATCTTTCTTATGCTGTGGTTGACCAGACTCTACAGTTGATTTTAAAGACGTTGATGAAACCACTGACAGTGTTCAAGATTCACCATCATCCGCCTTAAGATGAAGGTATTGACCTAACATTAAGAAAGAAAACATAAACCTAAGAAGATTGACAATAAATTTCCACGAAGCAAGAAAATGCGTAGGAGGTAAAAGAAAGCAATTAAAGAAACAACAATTATAAACGTAGAAAAAATAGATCCACTCCCTGTGTCGGTCCGCCCACAGGGCTTCTTTCTCTCTAGCTTCCTTTGGCGGCGTTTCGCAACTGACTACGTTTTCAAATATTTTACTTTTACCCGACAGCAGATAGCAGACGAAAGCTATCGTAGCAATCACAATGGAAGAAATTGAGAAAGAGTGGCGACCAATAGGATATGAATTTAAAAGATATTTATAATTATCATTTTATTTGCTCCTAATTTATATACATATATTTTGATAAAAGGAAATAAAACTATTTTTCAAATAATATTCTATAACGAGATATATCATCATTCATGTGGAATAAACTATCATCGTCAATGGAATAACCATAACCTAGAGTTGTTTAACGGGCAGGCTGGCGGCCCGCTATAATAATGAGCCGAGCCTGGCCCGCTCCCCCCTCGTCTTAGCCCCGATCGGCGAACGATTTTTCCGGCGATTTTCTGCCGTTCCGGCCACGCTCTCCCCCGATGTTCACCTGCGAAACGTTCTAAACAGCATTTCCAACACAAACATACCCAAATCTCGAGTTGAATGGAATTTTTAGGCGAAAAACGAAAACGCCCCAAAATCCTAACGTTCGGAGGAGAAATTGGAAAGCAAAATCGACTTATCGCAAAAACTTTCGTCATAAGAGTTGCTCAGCACAGCGAGAGAAACATTTTGTAACCAAAATCAACGAGATGCGAGGTCCAATCGACCGCCTACCTTTCTCCTAAGCACTTCCGGCCCCCCCCCCCCCCCCCCCCCCCCCCCCCCCCCCCCCCCCCCCCCCCCCCCCCCCCCCCCCCCCCCCCCCCCCCCCCCCCCCCCCCCCCCCCCCCCCCCCCCCCCCCCCCCCCCCCCCCCCCCCCCCCCCCCCCCCCCCCCCCCCCCCCCCCCCCCCCCCCCCCCCCCCCCCCCCCCCCCCCCCCCCCCCCCCCCCCCCCCCCCCCCCCCCCCCCCCCCCCCCCCCCCCCCCCCCCCCCCCCCCCCCCCCCCCCCCCCCCCCCCCCCCCCCCCCCCCCCCCCCCCCCCCCCCCCCCCCCCCCCCCCCCCCCCCCCCCCCCCCCCCCCCCCCCCCCCCCCCCCCCCCCCCCCCCCCCCCCCCCCCCCCCCCCCCCCCCCCCCCCCCCCCCCCCCCCCCCCCCCCCCCCCCCCCCCCCCCCCCCCCCCCCCCCCCCCCCCCCCCCCCCCCCCCCCCCCCCCCCCCCCCCCCCCCCCCCCCCCCCCCCCCCCCCCCCCCCCCCTTCACTTCACTCTCTCTCTCCCTCGGTGGTCTAGAGGCTCTAGGGGCAGCGGCGCATGAAGAAAAGAGAGGATTTTTTTACCTTGAGGCGGGCCCCGCTGCTGAACTGGCCTCCCCTTCTGGCTGTTGGTGCAAAGGGCCATCATTAACGGTCAAATTAACCCGTTAGCACATAGAAACCCTTGATCATCTTACACCCTATAAACTTCAATGGTTGGACGATACTAATGAGCATGTAATAACTAAACGAGTAACCATAGATTTCACTATAGGAAAATACCAAGACTCGGTTATTTGTGACGTTGTCCCAATGAGTGCCAGCCACATCCTTTTAGGTCGACCATGGCATTTTGACCGTAGAGTCAATTATGACAGGTTCCTCAACCGTTACACATTTAACTTTGGAGGAAGAAAAATTAAGTTACTACTAATGACGCCCGAGCAAGTGGCTCGTGACGAGGCCACCCGCCAAGAAGGTAAAATAAAAGAAAATCTTTTGTTATCAAAATGCGGGTTGAACGAAGAACAAGAGCCCTCTCATATTAATTGGCATGACAATCCCTTGTACGAAGAAGAGGTGACACTTCATTTCCTTCCAAATCTTGAGAAAATTCCTCCCTTATTCAAGGAACACCTAAATCCTTTATTTGATGAGTTGTCTTTCCAATTGGAGGACGTATCTACATGGCCTCATGAGAAGACGAGATTAAGTGGCGAAATAATTTTTGGATTAGGTAGTATGATCATCACTCCATTTCTTTCCTTTCCAAAATTTGAGAAAACTCTCCTACCATCCCCATCGATTAGGAAGATGTTAGTTTATGGCCTTGAACCTAGCTATTGCCTTCCTACATCATTTCTTAGAGCTACACACACAAGTAGGAATTTATTTCCCTTTGCAGCCAACAAACGCTCTTTCCTTTAATTTGGTGGTTCACTAAAACCTCATTTCCCATCATTTGACTACCAAAAATTCTACCATAGAACTAGAGTTAAGGTTCAATTGATAAGAAATTTTATCTTTGAGGTCTTAAGAGAAAATGGAATATTTCATTGAACGGAGGATTTTATCAATTTCGCCTCACTACTTGTCAGATTCAACTACTTTGAAAAATTTCCTTCCATCACCAAGTAATCGCCCTCCAAAGTAGCCATTGAATTCAATTTTTCCACTCCCACCAAAGAAAACATTAGTAAGACCATCATAACCCTTTACCATTTAGAACATCTCTTGGTGAAGTACTTTAAAACGAAAGAATATGCCCTCATTGCATTCAAGCTTTCAAGGAGTAGACGAGAAATCATAGGAGACAATTTTTGGGAGAAATCAACTAACGGATTTGAGGTCAAATCCTCAAATCACCCGGAGAGGATGACAAGCCTCGGGTGGCATATAAAAAGAAATTTAATAAATTCCCTTGCATTATCAAAGCTCTCTACTTTTTGTAGGCACAATTACTTGGGAAGAATGCACGTGGAGCGCATGGAAGGAGTCACCAAGTGGCCTATGGGAATTTGTCTTCCCAGCCCTCTGAATGTGTAATTTTATTTTTCAAACTTATTTGGCACACAATCGCCTTTATTGTATGGATTTTATAATTGCATTGCATGCATTAGATTGTGTGGTTAGGGTTAGATGTATGTTGGTGGATTATGGGTTGAAGAATTTCAACTCAAATATTCAAGGAAAAAACCCACAACAAATGGAGCCCAAAAGAAACCATGGCCCAAAGAAGAGCCCACATCCAAAGGTATGATTTTGCAGGTATATGAGTTAGTGGAGGCATGGATCAATGAGTTGTCAAAATCTCAACCAATGGCTAATCAATGGCTCGGATTAAATGGAGCTGGTTCTGGGCGCGCGCGCGGGCAGGAGGCTGAGTTCGGGCAGGCGCGCACAAAACAGCAGCAGCTGGGCGCGGGCAGGAGCGGAGTACTCGGGCAGGCGCGCGCTGGAGCACATGGGAGCGCTAGCGCTGGCGCTGAGGTGGCGCACTCGGGTTCGCCAGTGGGTGGCGCTTATGGATCGCGGGTGTGGCGCGCTGGTGCGCGCGGCACTGCCTGATTTGTTAAAGTGGCGCGCGCATAGATCCTCATTCCTAGCCACCCGATCAAAAATGCATCCAAGGGCCACCATTCACTCCTCCAATCCATGCCAAACCCTAATCCACCCTAGGATTTTCTATAAATACATGGCATTGGTGAATGTATTCCAACTTTTGCCAAATTAATAAAATATCCCTTTTGCTTCTTTAAGGTGGGTAGCCTTTGAGAGTTTTTCTTGGTTCTTTGAACCAAGTGGAGTAGCCCTCCATTATTATCTTAGCTTCGGGTTGCTAGGATAATTCTTATTCATTCTCTCGCCTTCTCCATTGGGAGTCGGAGTTGAGGAAGAAAACCTAGGCCTTAGGTGGTTGGTTTTTCCTCCGGGAAAATCGTTTGTTCAAGGAGCCTAACGTAGGATAGCTCTTTGAACCCGCCGACGGTATCTCCATCTATTTCTTTTCCGTCTTCATTTCACACACTAATCACCCCTTTCATTTTCGGTTTCACCATCACACACATTCACCTTACTTTATTGTCATATTCTTCATTTTTATTGCATTTCTTCTCCTCGGCCATATCATCTTCTCTTCATCTTTTTTCTAGATTTTTTTCTTCTTTATTTCATGTCTACATAATGCTTGCTTAAGTTCGGCCATCACTCATCACACACATCACTTGCATTTATTTTCATTTTCTTCACCATTTTCTTCTCTTTATTTCGGTTTTGCACATCACTTGTCACCCGAGCACATTTCTATTATTTTGTGGGTTTTACACGTACCCTTCTCTAGGAGATCCCGTGTCAGAAAGACTTGGGGTGAAAATAGAAGAAATGATGCTTACTGGGATCAAGCTCCGTAACAATGGCGGCGCCTTTAAAGAAGCAAGATCCACCTTTGTGCTTGAAGTTTTGAAAATAGTTGTTGAAAGCGGAAAGAAGCATGGTCTTTGACTGTATTTGGGAAATAGCAAGGCTGGTTCATCTGAATTTTGCTGCAGTTTGCTCCTCCTTTCCCACAAGTCCAATCCAAACCCATATGCAACTCACTATCTGGAGTCTGCTCATTAGCTATGCACCATTGTTCCATTTCTGCATCTGCTAAAAATCAACACAGACCATTTATGTTCATCCAAATTCAGCTTAAAAGAGTGGAAAACTTTAATGGGAATTGACCATTACTTGTTCTTTGGCCCATTATCCACAGTAGCAGCAAAGCAAGTGATGTTTTTATCAAAAGAGTAGGCATTCTAGAGAGAGAAAGAGAGAGAGCGAGAAGTGCAAATGGATGAGAATCCTAGGGAGAGTTTCCTGACCATAAACAGTCAATCCTTATACTGGGTAGATGAGGAGATTAAAAAATGGGTATTTCAGGAATCCAATGACACTGTATGCAGCTTTGAAGGGTGTTCTCCATGGTGAAAGGTCGAGACAAGAATTGCCAATGCATGAACATGGTTCATGCTTACATTAAACTGGTCCTGTAACATCCTGGCATGTTCATCGCACATGTTGGCGAGTGTTTCTTCTCTCCTAGAATTGATTTTACTATTTAAGTCCCAAAATAACCAAATGGAAGTAATGACTCCAAGAAATATAAATAGTAGTAGAAGCTTCTTACTCCACTTCCCAGCATCTTTAGGAGGATTCTTGGCTTGGTGTTGTTGTTTTTGCTGAGGAAACACCTTCTGCTGCTTTTGCTCTGATAGCACCTGATTAGCCATGGGATGTTGTTCAATATTTTGCTCTACCAGCTTATTTTGGATCCACCACAATTTGAAGTCCAAACAAGGGATCATCTAATACACAAACACTCCAAGGATTACCCACAAACTTAGTTTTACCAAAGTAGATAAGCTTTTGCCACGTACTTTTGCACAGCTCAGGAGTCCTCTAGTTTGCAAGATCTTCTAAACAAAACTCATCAAGATTTTTATGATTAGCTGGTAGAAAATTGAACTACAAACTGAAAAAAAAAAGATGAAAATGAACACACAAATTTAAATGGAAAAACCCTTTTGTAAAAAACCACGGACGGAGGAGAATATTGATAAGCCTCCAATACATCGTATGTACACAAGAAAATCTAAAGATCCTCAACAGAGGGAAACTAGCAAGAATCATGGAGAAAATAATGCTAAAGTAAATGCGGAGATACTTTTCATTGAGAATAAAGAAGAGAATATGACAATTAGCACTAATTAAGGAGAAAGAAAAAGTGGGGGGAAGTAGATAATAAGCTCGCTATTAGAGCATTCCTAATTTATTGGCATTAATTTAGGATAGAAAAATAAATATATAGAGGACAAGGTAGAAGAGAGATGGCAGGAAAGTAATAGGGAATAGTGGATCTCCATATTGTATCTACTCTTGTTTTTATCTTGTTCTTATTGCAATTTCATAAATTAATTTTCTTATCAATTTGGTATCAGAGCCTCGATCCTTAATCCCTTAGACCGTCTATGCAGTCTGAAAATCAGAGAGAAATGGAGGAATTAGACAGTGACAATATTACTGATGACTTACGATGATTATTGGCTTTGGGAAAATCAATGAAAGGATTTATGGACAAACTTACAGTTTTAGACTCCTTGGAAAAAAGACTACACCAACTTGAAGAATCTAAACGAAAGGGAAAACACAGGGCAGCCCCCGACGAAGCAGGACCCAGCTGGCCACGACGCTTGACCTCGGAGGATTTTAGAAGAGGGGAAGGATTCTCATCAGATTTCCACCCTCGTAATCAACCTATTCAACGCCTAGAAATGCCAATTTTTACAGGCGAGAACCTGAAGGGTGGATCTATAGGATCGAGCGTTATTTCATCATCAACAATATTGTTAACACATGTGAGAGGGTATAACTCATCTCCAAAAGCTAGCTCGAGGGGAGAGGGAATCCCCCTGACATGTATACAAAGCTCATGCTCATCCAATAGACGATATGAGACAAACACAATTATCAATACCTGCCTTCAGCTGGTCCGAGTCCAATTCCCACATCGTCTAGCTCTAATACCATGTGAGAGGGTATAACTCATCCCCAAAAGCTAGCCCGAGGGGAGAGGGAATCCCCCTCACATATATACAAAGCGCAGCCCATCCAATAGGCGATGTGGAACAAACACAATTATCAATACCCGCCCTATTGGATCGGATCAGCGCTTTATATATATGTGAGGGAGATTCTCTCTGCCTTCGAGCTAGCTTTTAGGGATGAGTTCTACCCTCTCACATGTGTTAACATGGTATCAGAGATAGACGATAGTGGGAATTGGACCCGGCCCAGGCACGCTATGCGTGAGGGCGGGTATTGATAATTGTGTTTGTACCACATCGCCTATTGGATGGGCCTACGCTTTGAATATATGTGAGGGGAATTTTCTCTCCCTCGAGCTAGCTTTTGGTGATGAATTATACCCTCTCACATGTGTTAACATGGTATCAGAGTTAGACGATAATGATAATTGGACCCGGCCTAGGCATGCTATGCGTGAGGTCGGGTATTGATAATTATTTTTGTCTCACATCGCCTATTGGATGAGCCTGCTCTTTGTATATATGTAAGGGGGATTCCCTCTCCCCTCGAGCTAGCTTTTGGAGATGAGTTCTACCCTATCACATGTGTTAACAAATATGACCGAGCAAGAGCGTTTGGAAGCAGCAGTTGTCTGCATGGACGGTGACGCCCTAGCTTGGTTACAATGGGAAGAAAACCGACATGTTTTTCGAAATTGGGCTGAGTTTTGCACTTTTCTGTTGGATCAATTTCTCTCATCTCAAGATGGTTCCGCTTGCGAACGATTTTTGGCATTAAGACAAGTGGGCACTATTCAAGACTACCGCAGGGAGTTCGAATTACAAGTTTTCTCTTTGAGAGAAATTCCAGAAGTTGTCCTTGAAAGTCACTTCATTAATGGGTTCCAACCAGAAATTTGTGCAGAAGTTAGAATGTTGAAGCCCATTGGATTGCATCGTCTCATGGAGATGGCTCTAAGGATAGAAGAGAAGAACCTCCTCTTGTTCCATGCGAGATTAAGCCCAAGTGCAAACAACCACCGACAAATCTCTCCAGGACTAGCTACTCCCTCTAGGATTCCTTCCCTCTATGAACCGGTTCAGGTGACTAATTCCCAGCTTCCCTCCAGTCAGCGACTCGCCACCACGAACTCCAGTACGAATAGATCGAATACTACTCGACCTTCACCTAATTTCAGGCGACTTACCGATGCCAAACTACAGTCTAGATGCGAACAAGGGCTATGTTTTCGATGCGACGAACGCTACACTGTGGGTCTCTGCTATGCAAAACTAGAACTGCAAGTTTTACTTGCTTTTGACGAACCAGTAACGGAGGAAACCATCAACGACTCAGTGATTTTCGATAAGACCACCAACGAACTTTCAAAAACAATGGAGCTTTCTCTAAATTTGAACGTCAGACTAACAACTCCTCCACCATAAAACTCGAACGATCCATGGCGGGACACTCTGTCATCATTTTGATCGACAATGAGGCAACCCACAACTTTATTTCCCTCTCCCTCATCGACCAACTAAAGTCGTCAATTACACCCACTAAAGGGTATAGCATCTTTATGGGCACAGGCGTTTCAGTTGCGGCAATGAGTATTTGTCGAGATTTAGCTCTCTCATGTCAAGAAGTGGAAATCGTGGCCGATTTTCTCCTTCTGAAATTGGTCAGTACTGACACTGTTTTAGGGATGCAGTGGCTGAAAACCCTTGGTGGTACTCATATTAATTGGAGCGAATTAACTATGCGATTCAAGATAGAGGAGATCATGGTTCGATTACAAGGCAACCTAAGTTTATGCTGAACTCAACTCTCTTTAAAGACCATGTTGTGCACGATGACCCGCACTTGTGAAGGGGAACTACTAGAGTTAAATGTGGTGACCAATCAACTAAAGGAACCGCAAACTGAAATTCATCCAGATCTTCAGATTATTTTACAACAATTCTTAATATTATTCCAACCACCTTCGGATCTGTAACGCCCCCGAACCCACCCCGGCTCGGTACGCTACTTTACTAACTCAACCCACGTTTAAAACAATGTTTAAAATAATTTTTGTGAATTTTTTGACTCCCTTTTCGGGTTTTTCGAACCCTCAATTTTTATTGGAAAACGTGCCCAAAATACGTTTAAAATACGTCGTAAAATGTCGAGTTAAAATAATTTGGAAATAGGCAATTTTTAAAAAATATAAAAAAAAAAAAACAGGTTGGGGCGCTGCTGGGCGCAGCGCGCTCCCAGCGCGCGCCTAGCACGCCCAGCACGTGCTTTTCGCGTGCCACGGGCGATTGTTCGCCGCCCAACGGCGATCGATCACCACCCTCTCTGTTCTTGACTCAAAAATGCACCCCGGTGGCGATCGATCGGCGCCCGGTGGTGATCGATCGCACCCGTTCTGTCTTTTAGCCCAAAACGCCCAAATTTACCTTTTTCCGACCTTTTCGACTTTCCTTCATTTTTCACCAAGCAAAACACTTCCAAAAATTCTAAAAATTTAAACACACCTTCCCGACAACCTTGACTCGACGTCCCGTAAAAATCTTGGAAAACCGACTTAAAAAGAATAATGGAGAAAATAGCGAATGTAAACCCGACATTATTTACTTTAAAATCAAAATGGGCGGCGTAACGCCTAAATTTCTTTAAACCAAATCCTGCAATTAAACCAGAAAACATATAGTTTCAAACCACGAATATTTATGACCATTATCCATCAACGAAATCGACTCGCAAACCGTTAAAATAATTACGAAAACATTTACGTATACAATGTGCCAAAACCTTTCATTTTTCTAACTTTTCTCAAACAAAATATTTATAAAACACTTATAAAACCATCTATAACAAAACATTCACCTCCCACACTACCCGAGGAAACAGTGGTCAAGAAGCCCCGACAATAGCCTGCACCGGCGTACCCCGTACTCCTCATCAACCTCACCTGCAGACACCCCGTCACCTACACCACATAACACACACACACACACGTAAGCTTACGCTTAGCAAGTAGGGGATAACAAAGATAAACATGCACAATGCACCACAACTCTCACACGTAACCCTAACACATGCAGTTTCTACTCGCTCAGTTGCTCTTGTTTCGTGTGCGTTTTGTTGCTCATTCACGTAATTCATCACAAATGCAAAACCACAACTCTAGTAGTCCCTCGCAGGTACCACCTTAACGCGACTGGGAAACTCCGCTAGAGTTCCTCACAGGTGCTACCCTAACGCGACTAGGTGACTCAACTTTGCTAGTCCCCCCGCACGTATCACCTTAACGCGACTGGGAAACTCTGCTAGAGATCCTCGCAGGTGTTACCCTTAACACGACTAGGTGACTCAACTCTGCTAGTCCCCCCCAAGGTACCACCTTAACACGACTGGGAAACTCCGCTAGAGTTCCTCGCAGGTGTTACCCTAACGCGACTGGGAAACTCCGCTAGAGTTCCTCACAGGTGCTACCCTAACGCGACTGGGAAACTCCGCTAAAGTTCCTCGCAGGTGTTACCCTTAACGCGACTGGTGACTCAACTCTGCTAGTCCCCCCATTTGTACCACCTTAACGCGACTGGGAAACTCCGCTAGAGTTCCTCACAGGTTCTACTCTAATGCGTGGTGTAGGGCCCGAAAGGCAACCAAACACACGTCACCTACTTACTGGTGTCTCCAGAACGTGGTTCGGTCACTGGTCCCATAAAAAAAAACATTTCTCGGGACTCTACCTAACCATTAAGGGAAATTCTTATAACAAACTAAAAAGAGTCTAGAAAATCAACTAAAAGCAACACTAACACAACTTTTCACCCTATCACTCAACCGATTGTGATACAATTTTGAGTCCAAGTCAAAGGCCATAATTTCTCGTTTTTCAAGGATTTCAACGAGCCACCCCAAACGTAAACCCTACACGTCTACTATACATTGAAACACTCAAATTAACCAAATAAACACAAAGGCCAACTCGAAATCCAGAAAACAGAATCGGCCCCCTTTTATCCAACAATCCGGTTTTTCACAACTTACTTCCAATCTTCATTCTAACTCCATAAACCGCCTAAACCAATTCATTCAATGACTAAACCATCAAATCTAGAAAGAAAACAAGCATTTAAAGTCAAAATTCGGAATCCTCAAGTTAGGGTTTTCTAACTCTCCTTAAACTCATTCAAAACACCCTAAAATCACTAATAAACTCCACCTATATGTATACAAACTAAAACCCACTAACTTTTACCTTGAAAACACCTTGAAAGATTAAAGAAAGGAGAGAGCAAGAATCGGCTATGGAGGTAGGGCTAACGTGAGAAAGTGAAGGAGGAAGAAGAAAGAATTTCCATTTAAACCAAACTTTCCTTTCACTTTTAAATTTCCTCCTCCAAAGTGTTTAAAATTGAAAAACCACCCACCCACCTTTCCCTTTTTAATTCCAACGCCAATCACTCATTAAACCACTTCTTCCAATTAAATGTTTTTTTTTCCAAGTTTTATTTCATTTAAACTAACATTCTATTGGTTCCCTTATGTTTGACTTTTCAAACCTTTTGAAACATAATCCTTTTACCTTGTCAACCCTCTTCTTCACTTTGCATTATTTCTAAACCTTTCATTCTTAAACATTAACCCTCTAATCGTTTAATCTTAGACCTATACGCGTTATAGGAAATTCTCGGGTGTTACAGGATCTATGCTTCGCGAAGGCACCTCCCCTATCAACGTGTGCCCTTATAGGTACCCTCAATTCCAGAAAGAAGAAATTGAGAAGCTGGTACAAGAAATGTTGCTCGTAGGTATCATTAGACCGAGTATTAGTCCATATTCAAATCCAGTATTGTTGGTTCGTAAAAAAAAAGGATCATGGCACTTCTGCGTTGATTACCATGCCTTAAATCATGCCACAATTCCAAATCGATATCCAATCCTCAATATTGAAGAATTGTTTGATGAACTACATGGAGCAAACTTATTCTCCAAACTAGATTTACGGTCGGGATATCACCAAATAAGAATTCATGTTGAAGAAATTCCTAAAATAGTATTACAGACCCATGAAGGACACTATGAGTTTTGTTGTTATGCCCTCCGGACTTGCAAACGCTCCATCAACTTTTCAAGCTCTTATGAACAACGTCTTCAAGGGACTATTACGTAAGTTTGTTCTTGTTTTTTTTATGATATTCTCATTTATAGCAAATCCCTACGAGAACATTACAGTCATGTTCAGCAGGTGATGCAGATCTTGAACTCACATACTCTCAAACTTAATGGCAGCAAGTGCCAATTTGGGCAGCATCACATAAGCTATTTGGACCACATTATTACTAAATCTAGAGTTTCAGCTGATATGGACAAAATTAAAGCAATGACAAATTGGCCTACCCTGAAAACTTTGAAAGAGTTACGTGGTTTTATGGGTTTAACAGGATACTATAGACGTTTTGTAAAGGGATATGGCATATTGGCTAAGCCATTAATGGATTTATTACGCAAAGATAATTTCTATTAGGGACTTGAGGCTGAAAAAGCATTCTCTACTCTTAAAAATGCAATGACAACTACACCAGTGTTGCGTTTACCAGATTTTTCACAGCCTTTTACCTTAAAAACAGATGCACTAGTTCAAGGTCTTTGTGTCGTGTTAATGTAGTATAATCACCCAGTGGCTTACTTTAGTCACTCATTGGGCCCCAAAGCACAACAAAAATTGACGTATAAGTGGGTATAGTCTTTGCAATACAAAAATGGAAACACTATTTATTGGGTCACAGATTTATTGTGCGAACTGATCAACGAAGCCTGAAATACTTATTGGAGCAACGATTGGTTAGCATGGAACACCAAAAATGGTTGACAAAATTGATGGGGTACGATTTTGAAATTCAATATAAACCAGGGATTATAAAATCAAGCCGCCGATGCATTATCCAGAGTACGGTCGCTTCTTCAACAATGGCTCTCACAGTATCCCATGTTCTTGATTTAGATGAAATAGATAATGCTATTTTTCATGACGCTACACTTAGCTCAATTTCATCTAAAGTTGTTAATGGTACAGCTTCCTTACCAGGATACAGTTTAATTCAAGTTCACTAGGCTTTATCAGGGTAAGCTACTATTACCAAACGACTCTTCTCTCACCAATAAAGTTATTTCATCTAAAGTTGTTAATGGTACAGCTTCTCTCACTATTAAAATAAAATGGAAAATGGTGCTTTCATTGAGAAATAAGGAATAAGGAATGAAAGGAGTAAAAAAAAAGTGAAGGAAAAATAGACAACCTCCGCGAAGCTCATGACGATCTACCGTGCCAGCTTTAGTGCCGACGAAACGTCGATCTCCTTTGCAGCTCGGACCACCTTTGCTGCCGCTTCACCAGGTTATACTTTCTCCCTTGCGAATTTTGGTTGTAATTTTGTTGAAAAAGTTTTGGGTTGTTCTTCGCTACTTTGGGTTATTTTAGTAGCATTGTGAATGTTCAGAGTTTGTTGGTTTTTGGCTTTACAATGTTAACATTGTGTTGTGGTATTCGATTTTAACATGTATATTAGTTGTGAGGTTGTTTGGGATTATAGATTAAACGTAAGTATAAGTTTAGGATTGTGCTCACCAAGTGTTTAATGTATTGCCTGTGAGAGTTTTGATTTTTTTAGTGTAAGGAATATCTTTCTAGTTTGTGAGTGTGTGTTTCCGACATAAATAGATACTTGTGTGCATGTGATCTTGGTAGGGTATTGTTTTTTTCTTGTGTGCTGCGACAAGTAAAAGGAACATATTGAGCATTAACGATGCCGCCAAAACGATTGAAAGCTTCTACAAGTTCAGCCTCGTTCAGTTCAATCAATCACTCATTCAACTCCAAGCCAGAAGATTACTTGAAGGATTTCATGACCAAGGACAAAGCCATCATATGTGAAATCCAATTCAAACCTGGAAGGACTGATGGTAACATCTTAGCTATGCTTGAACAAAGAAACTGAGGATCAGTCGCTGTTTTGGGGGGTGATACAAACATAAGCGTTGTGCGGCAATTCTATGCCAACCTTAAGGCATCAAAGAAGTTGGGATCATCAAAGTATGTAACAAAATTTGTAACGACCCCTCATCCCAGCAAGATATTGTCCGCTCCGGGGATCGGGCCGCAGCCCAATATCCTCCCCTCACGGCTTTGTTTTTGGCGAGAGCACTTCCCGGGAGGTCACCCAACCTGGAATTACTCTCGCCGGAGTACGCTTAACTTCGGAGTTCTTATGGGATCCATTGTCAATTGTGCTCCAAAACGCGTCTTGCTATCTTGGGAGGGATCTCTTACATATGTTTCATTTCCACATACTTCCCCAAGCGCTGTGGGATTGTGACGACCCCCTCTTTACGACCTGTCACCTTCCGGCTCGCCCGCGCGGACGTACCGCCATCCGGGTTCCGGTTCGTGCAGCCATCGTACCAGTACAGATTCAGGACTTACAGATTCGGGTCATCACAATCACCCCCCCTTGGGGGCCCAACGTCCTCGTTGGCCACAATTCCGGTTGGGTACAGGCTTTGATACCATTTGTAACGACCCCTCATCCCAGCAAGATATTGTCCGCTCCGGGGATCGGGCCGCAGCCCAATATCCTCCCCTCACGGCTTTGTTTTTGGCGAGAGCACTTCCCGGGAGGTCACCCAACCTGGAATTACTCTCGCCGGAGTACGCTTAACTTCGGAGTTCTTATGGGATCCATTGTCAATTGTGCTCCAAAACGCGTCTTGCTATCTTGGGAGGGATCTCTTACATATGTTTCATTTCCACATACTTCCCCAAGCACTGTGGGATTGTGACGACCCCCTCTTTACGACCTGTCACCTTCCGGCTCGCCCGCGCGGACGTACCGCCATCCGGGTTCCGGTTCGTGCAGCCATCGTACCAGTACAGATTCAGGACTTACAGATTCGGGTCATCACAAAATTATTAACTACTCGGCCGAAGCTATTAATGCCAAGTTTGGCTTGAATAATTTTAACCAATGATGATTACCACACAATGTTGGATGAAGGGCCTAATTACAAGATGATTATACGCGAGATGGGGCACCGGGGCTCAAATTAGGTCTATTCAACAGTGAATCCAGCTCAACCACTCCATTTGTTAACAAGTTGCCTGAATCACTACACGGAGGCATGATGTAGGCTCATCAGGGGTAATTTGATGCCTACATCTCAGAAAACGGAGTTCACCAAAAAGAGCGGGCAGTACTTCTCTACTACATTTTGATAGGAAGATCCATAAATGTCAGTCGCATTATCCACAGAAATATCCTTACATGTGATAAGGGCTCCAACACCAGTGGTCATGTACACCCAGTTCTGATCATTCATTTATGTGCTTCAATGAATATCCCAATGAGCTCAACTGACGAACCATGGATCCAACAAACGGTGTATGACCCCTCCAACATAATCAAAATAGCCAATTGGCCATATGACATACCTAGAAATGATGGACTTGGATTCATTGAGAACGATGCCAATGTCAAAATTCCACCTCAATCAATGCTTATGCCTTGTATCCGGCGAAATATTTTACCCAGCAAGGCCAATTATGCATACCAAGACCGCGTCGAAGCTTGCCTTCAACGACGGTATGAAGACCAATCATCTACACCACACACTCAAGGCACTCGATGAATTGCGTACCAACGCTTATGAAAATTCTTACTTCTACAAGGAGAAAAAAAAAACGTGGCATGATAAGCATATCATGAAGAAAGAATTAGCGTCGGGTCAACAAGTGTTACTATTTAACTCGCATTTGAAGCTCTTTCCAGGCAAGCTAAAGTCAAGATGGTCAAGTCTATTTACATTGGTTCAAGTATTTCCTCATGGTGTCGTCGAGCTACGTGGAATAGATAATGGAACATTTAAAGTAACTCGTCAAAGAGTGAAGTCGTATTTTGGTGGCGTTATAGAGAGTGATACACTTGTCACTCATTTTACACCTGACGCATAAGGTTCGTAGTGACGTCAAGCTGATGACGTTAAAACAAATACTTAATGAGAGGTAACTTTTCTTTTATTGTCTTTAGTTTTTGTTTTTACCAATTTTTCATTTAAAGTTCTAGTATTGGCATTTTATTTTTGTTGATTTTTATTATCAGTTATTTTGCATTATTATGGTATAATTAATGTGTTTTGTGTTTAAAAAAAAGGAAAATGGTGCTTCCATTGAGAAATAAGGAAAGAAAGAAATAAAAAAAATGAAGGAAAAATAGAAAAACTCCGCGAAGCTCGCGATGATCTACTATGCCACCTTTAGCACCGACAAAATGTCAATCTCCTTTGCAGCTCCGACCACCTTCGCCGCCGCTTCACCAGGTTATACTCTCTCCCTTGCAAATTTTGGTTGTTAATTTTGTTGAAAAAGTTTTGGGTTGTTCTTCGCTGCTTTGGGTTATTTTAGTAGCATTGTGAATGTTCAGAGTTTGTTGGTTTTTGGCTTTACAGTGTTAACATTGTGCTGTGGTATTCGATTTTGACATTTATATTAGTTGTGAGGTTGTTTGGGATTATAGATTAAACGTAAGTATAAATTCTAGGATTGTGCTCACCAAGCGTTTGATGTATTGCCTGTGAGAGTTATGATTTTTTAGTGTAAGGATTATCTTTCTAGTTTGTGAGTGTGTGTTTCCTACATAAATAGATATTTTTGTGCACGTGATCTTGGTAGGGTATTGTTTATTTCTTGTATGCTGCGACAGGTTAAAAGAACATATTGAACATTAACGGTGCCACCAAAATAATTGAAAGCTTCTACAAGTTCAACACTGTTCAGTTCAATCAATCACTCATTCCTTAGCTCCAAGACGGAAGATTACTTTAAGGATTTCATGACCAAGGATAAAGCCATCATGTGTGAAAACCAAGTCCAACCTAGAAGGACTGATGGTAACATCTTAGCTATGCTTGAACAAAGAAACTGGGGATCAGTCGCTGTTATGGCGGGTGATACAAACATAAGCGTTGTGCAAGAATTCTACGCCAACCTTAAGGCATCAAAGAAGTTGCGATCATCAAAGTACGTAACAAAGTTATTAACTACTCGGCCGAAGCTATTAATGCCAAGTTTGGCTTGGATAATTTAACCAATGATGATTACCACACAATGAAGGACGATGGGCCTGATTACAAGATGATTATACGCAAGATGGGGCACTGGGGCTCAAATTGGGTCTATTCAACAGTGAATCTAGCTCAACCACTCCATTTGTTAACAAGTTGCCTGTGTAACGCCCCCGAACCCACCCCGGCTCGGTGCGCTACTTGGCTCACTCTAACCCCAAAACATAAAAAAAAACGGACATAGCGGAATTTAAAGCTAAGTCTCTCAAAGATCTCTTATGTCCTACCTAGCTACCTAGACTCACTAATTTCCCTTAATCCTAACTGTTAAGCACCACGGCGTCCTCCCCGAAAATTTTGACAAAGTAACGCCTAAAAATGGTGCCTCCAAAATGCTAGGTACCTGCAAACGAATTAATTCTCAACCAGATCCAGAATACTCTTACTCAACTATCCACTCAAATCTCCAAATAGCAATAAAGAAGGAAACTATAATACTAACATCCCTAAGTGAAGAAAGTCCACAGTATAGGGTGACACATCACCCTTAACTATGACTATATACCACAAATACACATAGCTATACCATAACTGTCAAAAACATCAACCAAAAAGAGTTACGCATTCCCATCATTTCTACAAATAGACATTTACAATAAACTACCAAAATACAAAGCCCCACATCCCCCGAAGACCATGGTCAAGGCGCTCCGACAACTGCCAGCACCGGCGTGCCCCGTGTGCCACCGACTGCCGCCTAATCCTGGCTCCATCTTCTAGCTCACCTGTAACACGTCACCACTTACACCATAGAACACAAAAGTAAGCCTAATGCTTAGTAAGTAGGGAAATAATGCACAGCACATCAACACATGCTCGACTCAACCCTAACATGCAGTTTCTACAAACTCTGTTGTTTTCTTTTCATTCAGGTTGTATTTATCTTTCACTTTCATGTGAATCAAGTAGGCATACGCCCCAACACAGTCCAGGAAGGCCACACCTTGACCCACGGAGCAAGACCGGAGGCACACGTCCTAACACAGTCAGGGACGGCCAACCGAATCTCCTCCTTCGTCGATCGTAGAATCCCCAGTGTGCCTTCCGGCACGAGCAGGTCGAGGCATTCAGAATCCCCATTGAGCCTTTCAGCACGAGCAGGTCGAGGCATTCAGAATACCCAGTGTGCTTTTCAACACGAGCAGGTCAAGGCATTCATACTCACGACGTATTACATACATTAGCGTAGCATCTCGAGTAAAATACCTCGCGGGGTGCTCAACGAGCCACTTGCCCGACGAGGCTATTCTACTCGAGACCAAGTTGCATATCAATTCTTATCTTACATTTCATCCTCACCACTCAACATGTAAAACACGTGGTTTCGTAGTTAAAAAAACAATGATGCATGACACACGATGCATGACACAAAGCAAAACATAACAAACAAGCAAACAATCTCTACCGTTCTATGGTGTAGGCCCGAAGGGAACAAACACCCATCCGCTATTTACCTGGCGTCCTAGCTCGCTGAGGATACTCGGTTCCCTGCCCATCTACGGCTCGACCTACGAAAAATATTCAAACTTCATTAAATCAAGCTTACATTCACCAATTTACTCTCAAACTACTATTTCTAGCCTAATCCAACTAAAACCTAACTAAATGGGCCACTAATTTGGGTTCGGTAAAAACCGACCCGAAACTTCGAACACGCGTAACTTTTGCGTCGGTTATCGGAATCGAACGATTCTAGCGGCCACGTACTCCTCTAATAACCTAGTTTAATTGGCCAAAAGGAAATATAAAACAAACGGCTGCAACTAGGTCAAAAATGGAAAAATCCAATTCTGCCCCTTAACCGAAAAATTTCATTTTCTGGTTTTTCATCAATTCTCACTCATTTCCTCACCAATCAACCACCCTCATACCTAATTAACATAATCCAACAAAATTCCGAGGCTACACACAACAAAAACTCGAATTTCCCGAATAGGGCTTGCTGCCCTTTGCCCAAACAGGGCTCTTCACGGCCAAGCAACCATAGCCGATCCAAGGGTCGGCGAACCCATGCCGGAAGCAACTAAAATCAGCCGGTGATCGGAGCCAAATCTAGCTCGTCACTCACAGCCTCAAACGAACCGAAAACAGGGTGAAAACCGAGCCTTACCGGTAGGTTCGTGCGCGGAGAGAGCCGGACCTTGCTCGTCGCCGTCGTCTGGCTGGAGAACGTTAGAAAACGCGATGAACCGGCCGTCGATCGTCGCTCGCCTCTCCCTCGTCTCCGTTCGGGTCTCGGTGCTCGAATGAAAGAATGGCTTCGAAGAAGCAATTCTGTTGTTTTTAAAAAAAATTATAATAAAAGAAAATAAAATAAAACTATTTTCTATGAAAACATTAATAAAAATGACATTTACCATTTTGCCCTCCCGTATTTTTCGGCCATTTCGAATTTCAGTTAAATCTCGTTCTTAAATTATAAATTTTTGTAAATTGACCCTCACCTCGTATCCGGCTTAAGTTCTCCACTGGGAATACCTGAACATAAATTAATAACCCGTTTAGTTCAACCAAATTAATTTACTTTTAATTACTTTACCCCTTTTTTTTATTATTACTTTCCCTTCTTTTTGCTATTTCTTTTAAATTAATTAAAACAACTATTTTATTAAACAACCACCTTATTCCTTTTATTTTCTTTCAAATTTTTCCTTTCAAATTTAGTTAAATCTAAGATCCATAATTTAATTAAATCTAAAGCAATACACATCGAGGAAAACATTTCTCGGGTGTTACAATAGCTACGCGCATGCGTGGTGTAGGCTCATAAGAGGTAATTTGATGCCTACATATCAGAAAACGAAGTTCACCAAAAAGAGCAGGCAGTACTTCTCTACTGCATTTTGACAGGAAGATCCATAAATGTCGGTCGCATTATCCACAGAAATATCCTCACATGTGGTAAGGGCTCCAACATCGGTGGTCATGTACACCTAGTTCTGATCACTTATTTATGTGCTTCGGTGAATATCCCAATGAGCTCAATTGACGAACCATAGATCCAATAAACGGTGTAGGGCCCTTCCAACATAGTCAAAAAAGCCAATTGGTCATATGGCATACCTCAAAATGATACACTTGGATTCATTGAGCACGATGCCAATGCAAAAATTCCACCTAAGTCAATGCTTATGCCTCGTACTGGCAAAATATTTTACCTAGCAAGGCAGATTATGCATACCAAGACCGCGCCGAAGCTCGCCTTCAACTGCGGTATGAAGGGCAATCATCTATGCCACACACTCAAGGCACATCTTCTTTAGTTATCATGCCAATCGAGACATATACAAATGAGGATTTAAGGCCAATGTTGGAAACTCTTACTGTTCAGCAATCACACATGGAACACCGACTAAGGGTCTCCACAGCCACAAACTTGAGCATGCATCTTTTACGACACAATATGTAGAACTTTTAATGCTCACCATGGTTATTCGAAGCACTCCAACCCACCTTTTCCTGTCTTCTCGGAGCGACTTCATTGACCATATGACCCACCACGGGAAGATGCTGATGGCGATCAGCCCAAGACATCATGAGGTACGCTACTTTTCCTTTGTCTTTTATTTTATTCATTGAGGACAATGTCTATTTCGAGTTTTTTTTTTGAGGGGGTGGGGGGTGAATTTTTGCTTGCTTTATGTCTTTGACATGTTTTGTTTTGTTTTACAATCTAAAATCTTGGTTGAGGTGTCTATGACTAAAATTTTGAATAAATTTATTCTTTAGCCCCTAGAAAAACTCTAAGGAAAAGATAATTTGTTGTAGTTAGCATTGACTTGAGCTTACAAAATTAAATTCAAAATTATGCACACATTTTCGTTCTTGCTTGACTTGATCTGTTGGTGCCATACTTATGCAATCTACATATGTAACACACCAAAATTCAGCCCCCAAATTAAGAAACCAATTAGTTTCCTAATCCCATCAAACCCTAAATCAGGATATAATCAATTAAAATCCCTAATTTCAACACAAAATCGTTACCCAATTCAGTCCAAATCTCAAATCCCTAACAAAAGAAAATTTACACCTAATTAAGGAGTTATTTCTAATCTAATAAAAGGAAATATTTCCCTTTTCTTTTTTTAACAAATCTGCCATTTGGAAAGAGATGAATTCAGGAAAGATTTGTGCTCCTCCTCCTATGGAAAGAATCGGAGGAGCTACCCTACAAATTTAGGAATTCTGTAGAGAAAAATCACAGCGATTACACAACCACAAATCCCTCTCGCGTTCTGTAAACCAGAGAACAACTAGTGAAATTCTCACCTCGCCAAAATCGCCGTGCGCGACCTCCGACCACCGCGGGCTGACAGACTCCGGCGAACGCCCCTGAGGAGATTGAATCGCAGCTGCAACTCCGAGCAACCCCCCATCGGCGAGTTCCCTCTCTCGATCGAAACCGTTCTCGCGCCAACAGAGACCTTTCTCTGATCAAACCAATCTTCATGTAAGGTTCTCTCTCTCGTTTGTCTCTCGCGCCCACACTCTCTCTATTTCGCTATCTCTCGCCCTCTGTTTCTCACTCACTCACTCACTCACTCTCTCTCTCAGACGATCGCACAAAGAAGGTGAAAAGAAAAGAATTGGTTCAGAAGATTTAAAGTTGAACCGAACCATAAGCCAACCAAACCATCAACTTATTCTTTAGTTGAACCAGACTAGAATAGTGAACCGGTTCTGACGACCCAAACCGGCCCGAACCGACCCAAACATGAATTTTGGATAATTAAAGGACGTGCAATCGAACCCAAAATTCAACGATTCGACGTTATTGGTAAGGAAAATTTTACCTTATTAATTTCAATAATTATTTTTGAGTAAAATAAGAAATTTAAACCTCCCCAATTTTTAGGTAAGGAAGATTAATCCAACGCTCGGAAAAGATACCTAAAACCCTATTCCCTATCTCTCTTGAAATCCAGGTAAGTAAAACACTAGGTTTTAAATGTTTTGGCCGTAGGCCCTACATCACGAAACATATATTAAATTATTTTCTTTAAAGCATTTTATTTTGTTAATTATGTTATTATTTGGACACGCATGTATAGGCATTGACATAGGAATGTAGAAAGATAAAAATGATAAGTCATGATGCATGAGTGTATGAAATGCATGGAAACGAATGGAATTGACGGAACGCATGAGATGGCTAATGAGAGCCTGAACGCATGAGATGGCTAATGAGAGCCTGAACGCATGGTTATTGAGATGGCTGATGAAACTTTATAAGGGTAAGAAACCGCTAGTTTTCTGAAAGCCTGAACGCATGGTAAGGATCGGAAAATGAGTTCCATCCAGTATGTAACTTTTAAAGCATGGAATTGGGTAATGTATGCAATTAAAGTCACATGCACGTGTTTTTACTTACTGAGTTTTTTCTCACGCATTAGTTTTGTGTTGTAGGTGAATTTTTATCTGAGGAAGAAATGGCGCTGATCGAGAATTTGCCAGAGGCGGGAGAGCATACAGAGGAGGATGTTCTTGTTGGTTCTGAATAAAATTTAAAGTCATGATTTTATATCGTTTTAAAATAATATTTTATATTTAGTTGCATTTAATTTTAAATTTTCTATTTGGATAATTTATTTCATTAACTGTTGGGTTTTTAGTAAGGATGTTATTTTAAATTATGAATGAGGTTTTATTTAATGTTTTGTTTAGTAGTTAATTTTCTAAACATTTACTGATAGTAATTTAAAGTTTCCGCTTAATAAATGATTTTTGCTATTTTCAATAATTTTGAATTAAGAAAATTAGGGTTTTATAACGATCCAATTTAACATAATTTACAAATCGATTTGAGAAAAATTTTAGGGTTTCAAATTAAGGAAAATTAAATTTTAGGGTCGTAACAACATATATTGAAGCCCAAACACAATAAGGGAGTGAAACTCCAGACAAATTGACATGCCAAGAAGGCCGATCACCTGTTCACAAACAAATGTCCAAACTTTACTCAATCTCCTTACTAATGACCTTGTTTCTTTTACAGGTGTTGAAGATGCAACATGGGAGCCAAGCTTGATGGACATAGATCAACCTCTTCACATCTTGACTTATGATGCACAGATGGATTCAACTTAAGGCTGAAAGGGAATTTGTCTTCCCAACCTCAACACCGTATAACTATTTTTTTTTTCTTTTGGCAAACATTAGCCTTTTTTTTTGTGTTGGCAAACATTTAGCAATTTAAGTTACAAGCATGTATTTAGATTGTTTGGTTAGGATTATATTGAATGGTTAGGATTATATGTATGATGGTGGCTAATTTGGGTTAAGTTCATGGGATGATGTTAGGCCATGAAGAAAGATTGCATGCAAGGCTCCATTAATTGCACCAATGAGGATTTAGCATAAAGAAGACATGGATTTGTGACTTGGTAGCAAGAACAAGAGGTAGTTCTCACAAGGATTGATGATGTGGCACAAGGAGAGCACTTGATAACTTTTGCAAGGAAGGAAGCTTCACCATTGGATGAAGCACAAGTACAACTGACCTCGGCCGCCCATCTCTATTTGATCAACGGTCATTGTAAAACCCTAGCCACCTTAGGTTTCTATTTAAGCATAGCTATTGGTGTTTGTAGAGACCTTTTGCCAAATTAATACAAAATCTTTTTTCTCTCTAGCTTGCTTTAGAGTGAGTAAAACCCTAGTGGTTCTCCACGGTTTTGGAATCGTGTGGAGAAGCCCTCCATTGCTGACAAGCTCAAGGTTGCTTGTGTGAACTCTTAGCATCTTCTTCAATCTCTCTCTTGAGAGTTTAATGGTTCAAGAAGGTAAGAAAGCTTTCCCAAGGTGGTGGTTTTCCCATGGGAATACCTAAACCCAAGAGCACAACATAGGATAGCTCTTTGGGACCTCTAAGGGGTGCACAAAATTTTCACATTTTCTTTGCCATTTTCTTCTTCTTTTTCCACGATTTTGTTCATCACTCATACTCACACATTTCACCTTCACAAATCGTTGCAGTTCATCATCATCTTCATCTCCATTTCTTGCTTGAATCGGCCACACACGCACACTCACCTTTCAGCCGAGCACTCTCTTTCTCTTTGTGGGTTTTTGGTGGCTACCCCGTCACAAATTTAACGAGTGATAGTAAAATAAAATTCTTCTTGGTTTTGCCCAATATCCACGAATGCAAATTAGGTTTTTCAGAAATAAGAGAATGACTTAGACCATCATTGAACCGTTTGATCTTTCTTGACCTACCTTGTTGTGTCATTTAATGGCACCCTTAGTCACCCTTTTGAACCAATTATTTACCGTTCATTTGTTACCTATAATTCAGCTTAGCCTATTATTCATTTATCTTACCCTATCTAATGAGCACGGAGAATATTGATATATTTAGGGGAGAGTCAGAAAAGGTGATGGTGAGAATAGAAACAAACTCTTTTGTCATGAGTCAACTTTTTATCAATTTCTATTTCAAAAAAAAAAAAATGGTGCAAGTTAAGCCATGATTACAATTTTATTTAAATAATTTTTATCAATTTGTATTCTGTCAACTGTCAAATTTTTATCAATTTCTATTTCAAAAAAAAATTGGTGCAAGTTAAGCCATGATTACAGTTTTATTTAGATTTCTTGTTTGTAATATATTAGGAGTTGTATTGGTTTTATTTTTGACATGATGACAAATGAGTTTGTTTGTGTAATCTTGAATGAGATAAGTTTGGGGGGTGAAGTGATTTGAAGAAAAATAAGGAAATTTTGAGTGATGAGTGGAAGAAAGTTTGATCGAGTGAAAAAGAAGGAAATATTAGTGTTCTGAATATTCGCTTGTATCCAAATAATTCATACCCTTTAGCCTGACCTTTCATTACAAGATTTAAAAGACCTATTGACTCTTGTTGGGATTTACTTATATTTGCTACTAGTTGGAAGGTGGGCAAGGCCGCAAAATGATTAGAGTGTATGGAGTGATCTACAAGTGAGATTTGAGTGCATTTCTTTCTCGTAGCTACATTAGTTGACCCAACAGTTAGAGGAAATGAGAATGAACACACACACACACACAAACACAAGGATTTCTAAGTAAATAATTGTCAATGCACTAGTATGAGTTAATTTTTGTAAAGTGTTTATCATGGTTACTTTAGTATGAAACTTTTCAAGCTGAAACAATTACCATTAACTTTGATTGAGATTGCATTGTTATAGTTCATTGATTATTGTTAAATGGGGTTGGGGTTGAAATTTTTCGTTGTAGCTGTGTTTAAATTTGTTCGCTCGAGGACCTGAATATCCAATATAAGAACAGAGCAGCCCCTTATCTATCTAGTATAAGCTATGGAAGGAGAGCCAACCCCAGCCATTAAAGTCATGAGAAGCGCGGGCGTGACGTCCTGGAAGCGAACTCTTGGCAAAGAAGGAAAAAGCTTTCATTCAAGTTTGGGGGTATGATAAGTGTGTATTTTACACACTTAATTGTACTATTTTATACTTGATTCGATAATTTTTTCTCAAGTGTTTAAAAGAATTTGACATTTTTATTGTAAATGCATAGATAAAATGAAAAATAATAGGTTAGAGTTTCAACAAAAAGAATTAAAAGATTTGGATGGCAATACAAGGCAAAAATGGGATGAAATTGAGAGGAAGACCTGAAGCACTGTCGATCGGTCGCCACATTTGGGCGATCGATCGGCTAAATTTGCTAAAACGTTGAAGTTCAAGAAGAAGAACAGAATGAATGCTGATCGGTCGGCCACATTGGGGCGATCGATCAGCTGAAGCATGAAAAATTGATGTTCGTTGAGCGGAAGGAGAACCAATCGATCAGTCATATTCGGGCAATCGATCGGCTGAGTGTTAAACGTTGACAATGTTTTGAGCAAAAGAGGTGCCTATTGATCGGCTACACCAGCCGATCGGTTGAAGCGGTAAAATTTGACGTTCTGCAACCAGAAGAGGTGTCGATCGATCAACTACCCCAGGCGATTGGTCATCTACCGCTAGTTTAAAAATTCAGGTTTTAGGATTTTTAATCGAAACAATCTCAGCCGTTGATCAGTGTGACGTGGATTAAATCCCACGAAATAGGTTATGAAAACCTGGACGACCAAGAGGCAGAGGATAATCTTTTAGACATCACGAAAAGCTGAAGACGGAGATCAAAACGGAGAGACAGCTTCGGGAAGAGGATTTCGCATCGACAAGTATAGTTTTCTTTCTCATTTTCTTCTAAATCAATGAACTCTATTATTTTTATTGTTTTCCATTACGCTATACATGAACTAATACTATTTGATTTTTCCTTTAATTCAAATTATTGATTTTCTATTTCAATTATGTGTTTAGAAAATTATTACCGTTCTTAATGTTTGCGATTGTCTGATCAACAATAGCATGTTCGTAGGGTTGTTTTGATACCGAGAGGTGAAAAATAATCGTGCACTAGATAATTTACCATGAAAAGGATGTTATACTAGAGATAGCTAATGCGTTCATAATGTATTTTAATTTCTCGTTCTTAATGTATTCAATTAATTTCTAGGGTTAGAAATTGAGATGTAATAATCCGTTAATTGAATAAGTTTGTCATTACTCAAAAAAGATTGATAAATATATAGGTGAAATTACCATCAACACAGAAATAAATTTTATAAATTGGATTAGGGTTACTAAACATAATTAATTCAGGTGAAATCAAAAGCCCTAGAGTTTTCTCATGTTAATTTCTACAACTTTATTAAATTGTCTGTTATTTAATTAAGTTTTTCAATTTTCTTTAAATCAAAATTATCAAGGTTTCGTATTCATTTTAAGTTAGAATTAATTTTGTTTGATAATTATTAAAAAAAAATAGTTTTCGTGGTTTCGACTAGTACGTATACACTTTATTACTTTTACGATACGTGCACTTGCGTCCGTAGTATTTTTCGCACCACTTGTTAATTTTTATAATGGCAAAGGTCAATTATTTTCTTGATTAATAATAATCGTAAAAAACATATTCATTTAGTTACTCCCATATAGTCAAAGTTATATTATTATTAATTGATAGTATTTACTAATATTAAAGTTAAAATCTCTATTTGAAAGAAAATAAGATAGATAACCGGCAAGTTTAAAATCTTCTAGGAATCCTACCAAATCTTAAAATAGGTAACCTTGAATTTCTTATAAATAAACCTAGTTCACGTTGGCCTCAAGCTTGCTCCCATCAACAATGGCCTCTCTATTTCACGCTTCCACCAATTTGGGAGACTTTCTCGCTCTCACCATGTACAGGTCTTCCTTCTTCAGCCCTTCTCCCGAAATTGCATCGGAGCAGGCCTCTTGGGAAGACATTCCCAGCGATATTATGGACTTGATTTTTGCAAAAGTTGGCCTCTCTGATCGCCAAAGCTTAGGGGCAGTCTGCAAATCTTGGGGCTCCATGAAAAAAGAATTTCTCTCTCGCGTGCACGAACTACCTTGGCTTGTTCTTCCCCACGACTCAACATGTCGAGAGCTTCGCTGTCTCAATTTATATCAAGGCACCGTCTAAAGGCTCAAGTTGCCTAAACCACTTCGAGATGTGAAGTGTGGAGTCCCTCCATTATGATGAGGGACCCACCTAATAAATATGTTTGAAAATAAAGAAAGAAGAAACATCTTCTTTCTTCTTTGCAACGCCTCCTTCACTTTCTTGCGATCACATTCCTTATTTTAAGGAATGTGTCACTTCTCAAGCCTCTATAAATAGAGGCTTGATGAAAGGGTTCGAATCATCTGAAGAAGAGCTTCTTCAGCAGAGTGAAGAAAGAGAGAAAATAAGAGAGTATTATTTTTGGTGGGAAAAAAAAGAAAGATGTGAGAGAAAAATAGGTGAGGTGCTTTTGTGCACAGTAAGAGTTCTAAGAGTGGTGATTTCTCTTAGTGAATATTTTCTAGGATATTCGATATCTAGAAAAATATTGTAAATCCTATTTTTCATAGTGAGATCTTTCTGGACTCGGTCCCCGTGATTTTTCCCGATTTGAGTTTCCACGTAAAATTCTCGGTGTTGGTTTTACTCATTATTTCTCTTACTTATTGGCCGTTATAATCTTACGGCGTGGGAAAATATTCCTGGTATTTTTTGGATCACTTCCGCTATCGTTTTTGAAATCGTCAAATTTTTGCTATTTTCCCAACAAGTGGTATCAGAGACAGGTCGACTTCTTTAGATCTAGTATGCCATGTGGTTGCGATTTTTAAACTGATCTTCCACATCAGAAAAATTTTTAGAGGTTGTGTCCTTGTGCCGTGTTTCAATCATGGAGAGTAACCCGAGTCGGATGGTCACGTTGAACGGCTCCAACTATCATGTGTGGAAAGGGAATATGGAGGATCTTCTTTATGTGAAAGACTATTATTTACCCGTATTTGCTGGTGCGAAGCCGACAGATAAATTTGATGTCTAATGGGAATTATGTCATCGTCAAGTGTGCGGTTACATTCGACAGTGGGTAAATGATAACGTCCTTAACCATGTCAGTGAGGAAAAGAATGCTCAAAGCTTGTGGAAAAAGCTTGAGGAGTTGTACGCTCGGAAGACTGGAAACAACAAGCTATTTTTTATCAAGCAGCTTCTGGGGTTAAAGTACCAGAATGGAAAAGCTATGACTGATCACCTGAATACATTTCAAGGAATTATCAATCAGTTGGCTGGAATGAAAATCAAGTTTGATGAAGATGTTCAAGGGTTAATGCTTCTTGGGACTTTGCCGGACTCGTGGGAGACATTCAGAATGTCGTTGTCTAACTCGGCCCCAGATGGTGTTTTAGCTATGGATGTAGTCAAAAGTAGTGTTCTGAACGAGGAAATGAGAAGAAAATCAACGAGTTCTTCCTCACAATCAGACATCTTAGTCACCGAAAACAGGGGGAGAAGTCAAAGCAGAGGTCCAGGCAACAGAAATCGGAGTCAAAGTAAGTCCAGAAAATACGCCAACGTTGAGTGTCATTATTGTGGCAAGAAGGGTCACATCAAAAGATTTTGTCGAAAGTTTCTTCGAGAAAATCCAAATGCCAAGGGAAACGAAATGAAGGCCGAAGAAGGTGACACGGGCGAGAAGGTAGCCACGGCCACCGAGGAGTTCTTTATAGTGTACGACGGAGATGCCGTTAATCTCGCCTCCCAAGATACAAGCTGGGTAATTGATAGTGGCGCTTCGATACATGCCACTTCGCGGAGGGATTTCTTCACGTCCTACACTTCCGGTGACTTTGGAAGTGTAAGGATGGGAAATGATGGCGTTGCAAAAGCCATTGGTATGAGAGAAGTACGTTTAGAAACCGACAATGGCAACACCTTGTTTTTGAGAGGTGTGAAGCACATTCCTGACATCCGTATGAATTTAATCTCTATCGGAAAGCTTGACGACGAAGGGTTTTGCAACACCTTTCGTGATGGAAAATGGAAGCTCGCCAAAGGCTCTTTAATTGTGACGAGAGGAGAAAAATGCTCCTCTTTGTATGTGATGCATGCAAAGATCGTAGATTCCACAGTTTATACGGTGGACCATGAAGACGTAGTAGATCTTTAGCACAACCGGCTTAGCCATATGAGTGAGAAGGGATTGATGATTCTCGTCAAAAAGAATTTACTCTCAGGTCTTAAAAATGGCTCTCTAAAGCAGTGTGTTCACTACTTGGCTGGTAAGCAGACTCGAGTAGCCTTTAAAAGTGTCCCCCACTCGCGGAAACTGGGTATACTCAACATGGTGTACTCCAATGTGTGCGGCCCGATGAAGACAAGAACACTTGGAGGTGCGTTGTACTTTGTGACTTTCATCGACGATCATTCAAGGAAGATTTGGGTGTATACGTTGATGACAAAAGATCAAGTGATAGACGTCTTCAAGCAATTTCATGCTCGTGTGGAAAGAGAAACATGTGTGAAGCTAAAATGCATCCGGACAGATAATGGAGGTGAGTACTGTGGTCCTTTTGATGAGTACTGTAGAGAGCAGGGTATTCGGCATCAAAAGACACCTCCGAAGACTCCTCAGCTGAACGGATTAGCTGAGAGGATGAACAGGACACTCGTTGAGAGGGTGAGATGTTTGCTTTCCCAGTCACAGTTGCCGAGGTCCTTCTGGGGTGAAGCCTTGAGTACAGTGGTTCATGTGTTGAACCTCACGCCGAGTGTTCCACTGAACTTTGAAGTTCCAGATAAGATGTGGTCTGGAAAAGAAGTTTCTTATAGCCATCTGCGCACCTTTGAGTGTAAGGCCTTTGTTCACATTCCAAAAGATGAGCGGTCGAAGCTAGATGTGAAGACAAGGCCGTGTGTGTTCATCGGTTATGGTCTTGATGAGTTTGGCTACAGGTTCTACGATCCAGTGAAGAAAAAGCTTGTAAGAAGTCGAGATGCAGTGTTTGTAGAAGACCAAGGCATCAAAGACATCGATAAGGCAGAAAAGGCAGATAGGTGCAATGATGATTTGATCGATTTGGATCAAATTTCTACACCTACAGTACATTCCGATCAAGGGGGAGCAGAACCAGAACATGATACCGGTCCAACAAATGGCGAAGTACCCACAACTGATAATGTTGAACCAAATCAACAATTTGAAGAAGAGGTTCAAGAGTTGCCAGATGAACCTCCTTTGAGAAGATCCACTAGAGAGAGACGTCCTTCGACGAGATACACTTCAGATGAGTATGTGATGCTCACAGATAGTGGAGAGCCAGAAACGTACCAAGAGGCAACTTCCGTTAATAAGAAAAAAGAGTGGCTGAAAGCCATGGAAGAGGAGATGCAGTCTCTTCATGAAAACAACACTTATGACTTGGTGAAGTTACCCCAAGGAAAGAAAGCTCTCAAGAACAGATGGCTCTACAAGTTGAAGACCGATAATGCAAGCTCACAACCAAGGTACAAGGCTCGGTTAGTTGTGAAGGGGTACGGTCAGAAGAAAGGAATTGACTTTGAAGAAATATTCTCACCGGTGGTGAAGATGTCCTCAATCCGAGTTGCTCTTGGTTTAGCGGCATGCTTGAACTTGGAGATCGAGCAACTTGATGTGAAAACTGCGTTCCTTCATGATGAGCTGGAGGAAGAAATTTACATGGAGCAGCCCGCGGGATTCAAAGTCAGAGGAAAAGAACAACTTGTGTGCAAGTTGAAGAAGAGCTAGTATGGCCTCAAACAAGCTCCACGCCAGTGGTACAAGAAGTTTGACTCTTTCATGGTGAGTCAAGGGTACAGCCGGACATCGTCAGACCATTGTGTGTTCATCAAGAGGTATTCCAATGATGATTTCATCATTCTCCTCTTGTATGTTGACGATATGCTGATCATAGGCCGTGACATTAGCAAAATTGCTAAGTTGAAGGGAGAATTGAGCAAGTCTTTTGCTATGAAAGACTTTGGTGTAGCAAAGAAGATACTTAGTATGAAGATCTCTCGTGATAGGAAGAATGGGAAACTGTGGTTATCTCAGGAAGACTACATCGAGAAAGTACTTGAAAAGTTCAACATGAGCAAGGCCAAAGCTGTGTGCTCTCCACTTGCAGGTCACTTCAAGCTCACTTTAGAGAAATGTTCTACAAGTGAGAAAGACAGAGCCGACATGAGTCGAGTTCCTTATGCGTCTGCAGTTGGCAGTTTGATGTACGCCATGGTTTGCACTCGACCTGATATTGCTCATTCAGTTGGAGTAGTCAGCCGATTCCTCTCCAATCCTGGCAAAGAACACTGGGAAGCAGTAAAGTGGATATTCAGATATCTCAGAGGCACTTCCAGATTGTGTTTATGTTTCAGTGGCAGTGATCCTATGCTCGTTGGGTACACCGATTTAGATATGACCGGTAACGTTGATTCCAGGAGGTCCATTTCAGGATTCTTGATGATTTTTGCAGGAGGAGCCGTGTCTTGGCAATCCAAGCTGAAAGATTGTGTTGCACTATCCACCACTGAAGCCGAGTACATTGCAATCACTGAGGGATGTAAGGAGGCTTTATGGATGAAGAGATTTCTTGAAGAATTGGGTCTGCCCCAAGAGAAGTATATTATGTTTAATGATAGCCAGAGTGCTATCCATCTCTCCAAGAATTCATCATTTCATTCGAGGTCCAAACATATTGATGTGAAGTATCATTGGGTTCAAGATTTGCTCGAGACAAAGCAAATTGCACTTGGCGAAAGTGCACACCAGTGAAAACGGTTCGGATATGTTGACGAAAGTTTTGCCAAAGGAGAAGCTCGAGGCTTGTCGGCGAAGAGCGGGATTGTTGGAAAGACCTCATCATAAGTCGGGAGGGGGAGATTTGTGGAGTCCCTCCATTATGATGAGGGACCCACCTCATAAATATGTTTGAAAATAAAGAAAGAAGAAACATCTTCTTTCTTCTTTGCAGCGCCTCCTTCACTTTCTTGCAATCACATTCCTTATTTTAAGGAATGTGTCGCTTCTCAAGCCTCTATATATAGAGGCTTGATGAAAGGGTTCGAATCATCCGAAGAAGAGCTTCTTCAGCAGAGTGAAGAAAGAGAGAAAATAAGAGAGTATTATTTTTGGTGGGAGAGAAAAGAAAGGTGTGAGAGAAAAATAGGTGAGGTGCTTTTGTGCACAGTGAGAATTCTAAGAGTGGTGATTTCTCTTAGTGAATATTTTATAGGATATTCGATATCTAGAAAAATATTGTAAATCCTATTTTTCATAGTGAGATCTTTCGGGACTCGGTCCCCGTGATTTTTCCCGATTTGGGTTTCCACGTAAAATTCTCGGTGTTGGTTTTACTTATTATTTCTCTTACTTATTGGCCGTTATAATCTTACGGCGTGGGAAAATATTCATGGTATTTTTCGGATCACTTCTGCTATCGTTTTTGAACTCGATAAATTTTTGCTATTTTCCCAACGCGGAGTTCATTGGCTCTACTAATGGTTGGTTGTCTTTCATCAAAATTGAATACTATGGAATGACTCCGTTCTTAAAAGAAACTCATTTATTTCTTTTCAACCCGGTCTCTCGCCATCTCCTCAAACTCCCTTCAATACCCAAAACGCCTTGTTACCATGATTGGGTCTCTGAGAAGGATATGCAGATTGGTTACATATCCGGTATTGCAATCTCGTCAAACCAAATCAAAGAATCTACAATGGTGGCAGCTATTTTCGGCGAAGGCCTCCAGCTTGCCGTCTGCAAACCAGGTGACGAGCAATGGACGATTTTCACCGGTAATTATGACCTGAAAGAATACGTAGAGATGATAAAGAGTCTGGTGAAAGACGAGAACAACGCTTGCTATTATGCTGAAATTTTATTTCACGACGACACATTATTTGTTGTTTATGCGGTTGCCGCTCACAAAATTGGCCAATCATCACATCCTGATCACATTGGAATTTACTTTTTGGGGCCATTAAAGCTTAGTTTCATTAATGTTCTCTTGGATTGGGAAGCTGAAGAGGATCTGTCTTCTCTTTGCTCCGAGTGCCTGTTGCTTCCAAATGAGTTTGAAGATGAGGGTTTAGAAGTAATCGTATACTTGACGTTATCTGTTCAAGACGAACTACTGTTGGCAGTCCAATGGATTGCGGGGGAAGAGAGTGAGTCGGAAGATGATCTTCTATCCCACGAGTCTACAAAAAGAGTCGTCATTTTCAAACTCGACGTCGACAGAGAAGGAGGTGTTCGCTTTTCACGCTTGATGGACGTCGGGGATCAAATCATATTTTTAGGAGGAAATGGGAGCCGAGTAGTAGACTCTAAAGAGTTCAGTGGGATTCAAGGAAACTGTGTCTTCTTCCTGGAGCATTCGCCATTGGAGAAGGGCCAAGACGAAGACTGTGTGTATTATATATCTCGAGAATGCGGCGAGTACAGTTTGCTCAACGACAAGGTGGTCCGATCTTTGCCCAGTTGTATCGAAAACTTCGATTTTCATGTAGATTGGTTTTCACCAATCCATTCAAATTGTTGATTTTCATATCGAAAGCTTCGGTTTGTAATATTTTTTTTAGTGTTCTTGATGAAAATCGAAGTCGAAACTGAAAAAGTGAGATTTTTTTTAATTAAAATAAATATTTTAAAGAAGCTTATCCACATATGCACAACACAGCTATAGACAAAACACAACAGATTTGTTTAGAGTGCAGAAAAATGAATCTTGAAACAATGTAACAAAACAAAGATGACTAGGAAAGAATGAACTTGGATGCTTAAGCTTGTGGTGAGACTGGTGCATGGATGTTGACATTCCTTGACTATCACCCACTGTCTTCAAGATTCACATCGCCAGCCTGAAAATGAAGCTATCCACCTAACATACAAAACAAAAACACATAAACCTAAATTTCAATGTAGCAAGAAAATGCATCGGATGTAAAAGAATGCCAGTAAAGAAACAAGAATTATGAACGCAGAGAAAGAGATCCACTCCCAGCGCCGGCGCCGGCCCTGGCCCCGTACCGGGCCCCGCCCACATTTTTGGCCTTTGGACTTATTTTTCTCCTGTTTTTGCCGATGGCGTTTTGCCACAGACTCCAGGTTTGTTGTGTAATCCAGAGATTCACAACTAAGAATTGGAAAACTCTACTGTATTACCAGCAAACGTTTACAACGAAAAGCATAAAAACGAAATGAAAACAGTAAAATGAAAAACAGAAAGATTCTTTTCCCCCACTTTCTTCTCCTCCTCCTTTTCTGTTTATAGTGCTTTGCCTTCTAACGGTTTGGACACGTCGACTGCCTGCTCTCTGTGCTGGCTTGGGCTCTCCTTGGGTTCTCTCTGTGCTGGTCTTGGGCTCTTCCATGACAAATCCTCCCCTTAACAAATCCTTGTCCTCAAGGATAAAGATCAGTTAAGGATATCTTCAATTTTCAATGAAGAGCTCCAATACTCTCCTGCTGCTCTCTCACTCCGCTGATCAATCGATGCAAAGAAGACTTGGATGTCAAGCTTCATGCATCCATCACGACTTATCACTTCTTTCTCTTCAAAATCATCAAGTGAATCAGAATCAAAAGGGTAATTTTATTCAGCATCTTCAGTCCTGGTTGAGCACCTGCCTTCACTACCTTCTTCCTCCGTACAAGCCTTCTTGGCTCTCCTTGTCGATACAAACTCAGTAAAATTTAAGAGGTATGATAGCTCAGCAACCATTTCAGACCCAGTGAGTTGTACACTGTCCATGCCACCAAATAAGTGAATAACTCACGATATTGAACCTCAGGGTCACTTCCCTAGCGTCTCAGAATAAGTCAACCTCAGGGTCTCTGATAAGGTTGATATTGTCTCCAGCAGAGAAATGTTTTAAGCAATACTGAATCACATGATGACCATTCATGACAGTAGTCAATGCCCCAATAATTCCGAGAAAACCGCTGAAGTTGGAGTTGTACATGGATATAGACAATTTACTTCCACCAAGAATGTTCGGATCAGAATTCACATCATTTTCAGCAGCCTTCAATGCAATTTTCGAGACTTCTATCATGGCACTAATTATTTCAGCTGCAATACTTTCAAAAAGATCAGCACCTCGAGTAGCACAATCTCCAACATTATCACTGTAACGCCCCCGAACCCACCCTGGCTCGGAGAGCTACTTTGCTAACCGATCCCACGTTAAAACATAAACTCCCAAACATAAAAGAAACTTACACAGCTGAATTTACAACTAAACTCCCGAAAATCTCTTATTTCGTACCTACCTGCCTAGACTCATCAATTCCTTTACCCCTAACCTTTCAGCACCACGGCGTCTTTCCCGAAAATTTCGGCAAAGTAACGCCTGAAAATGGCGCCTCCAAAATGCTAGGTACCTGCACACAAACCAATCCCAACCAGATCCAGAATATTTCTAACCATCTAACCAACCTACGAAATCTCTAACAAACCACATATTGCCAAGAAATGCTATCAACATACAAAATAAGGAAAATCTCCAATATAGGGTAACACTTCACCCTGACCTATGACTATATACAACGAATACACATCAGACATCCACCCAAAAAGAACTACACATTTCCATCAACTTACAAGCAGACATTTACAATACTACCAAAATACAAAACCCACATTCTCCGAAGACCATGGTCGAGGCGCCCCGACAACTGCCTGCACCGGCATGCCCCGTACTTCTCCGACGGCTCCCAAGTCATGGCTCACTCGCTCAGTTCACCTGTAACCGCATCGTTACCTACACCACAGAACACACACACACACATAAGCTTACGCTTAGCAAGTAGGGAATAACGAATGAACGAATGAAACAACAACACAATGCAATCAACCTAACCCATGCAGTTTCTACCACTCAGTTGTGTTTATTTGTTGTTCGTTGCTTTAAATCGTTTCATAAACCGTGAATCGGGTCAGCTCACATCCTATAATCAAGGACGGCCCTTAGCTCACATCCCGTAACCGTACAGGACGGCCCTTAGCTCACATCCTATGATCGAAGACGGCCATTAGCTCACGTCCCGAAGGACGGCCACTAGCTCACATCCCAAGGATGGCCATCTCCAGAACCACCATTACGTATATTAGCCCATCATCCTTCATAGAGTTCCCTTCGGGGTGCCACTGCAAGCACCGTATCCCGACAAGGCACACTATTCCAGATCTCGTATTTTAGCCGGTCTCTCATAGAGTTCCCTTCGGGGTGCCACTGCAAGTACCGTATCCCGACAAGGCACACTATTTGAGATTCATTACAATTCATTTTATAGCCAACCATCCTTCATAGAGTTCCCTTCGGGGTGCCACTGCAAGCACCGTATCCCGACAAGGCACACTATTCCAGATCTCGTAACTAGCCGGTCTCTCATAGAGTTCCCTTCGAGGTGCCACTACAAGCACCGTATCCCGACAAGGCACACTATTTGAGATTCATTACAATTCATTTTATCTGATTACGTTCCCACTCACAACCAGCCATGCAAAACAACACGAAACAAAGTCAAACAATGCAACCACTCATCTCTAGCGTAGCGTACTGTAACTCACAATGCACGTTTCACCGATATGCAATACAACACGAAACAAAGTAATAACAAATAAACCCAGCAAGCAAACAATCTCCTACAAACAACCAAAGTAGCACAAAGCAAACAAACCAACAAAGAATCTCCTACCGTTCCGTGGTGTAGGCCCGAAGGCAAAAGGCACACATCCACTACTTACCTGAACTCTCGCACTGCACTTACTCGCTTTGGCTATGTAACTTTCTCCACTGGGTAACCTATCACATTCACAAAAGTCACTTAAGCATCACAATTCATTTCTAAAGAATATTTAAGCTAACTCTACCTACAATTATTCAAACTTCATTTAAATTAAGCCTACTTTCACCAATTACTCTCAAACTACTATTTCTAGCCTAATCCAACAAAAACCTAACGAAACGGGCCACCAATTTGGGTTCGGTAAAAACCGACCCGAAACCTCAAACGTGCATAACTTTTGCGTCGGATATCGGAATCGAACGATTCCAGCGGCCACGTACTCCTCTAATAACTTATTTTAACCTGCCAAAAGGAATTTGAAACAAACGACCCTAACTAGGTCAAAACTCAGAAAACCCGAACTGCCCCTTCACTTGGAAAATTCCCCTTTCTGATTTTCCATCAATTCTCACTCAATTCCTCACCAATCAACCACCTATACCCTCAATTAGCATAAACTAACCTAAAATCGAAGTTCCAATTCAGAAAACCCGAAATCCCTAAATTGGAGCCCTCGATTTTTAGCTCCTCCCGAGCTGCCCACTGCTCGGCATTCCTTGCCAGCACCGAGCTCAGCAATTCGACGCCGAGAGCAACCAAAAACGGCCGGCGATCAGAGCTCTAGCAGCTCGTCGCCGTCGGCCCTAAACAGAACCGAAACAGGGGAGAAAATCGGTCTAACCTGACGGTTCGTGCGCGGAGAGAACCGGGCCCAGCTCGTCGCCGTCGTCTGGCCGGAGAACGCCGGAGTCGCCGGTGCTCTTCGGAGGAGGGACGTCGCTCGTCTCCCTCTCCTCTCCCCTGCTCCTCGCGCTCGGCGTCGGGCACTCGACAGAATAGCTTCGGCTATTCTGTTGAGTTTTATTTATTTTTTTTATAATAATAATAATAATAATAATAATAATAATAACATTAATATAACATTAACATTAATAACAATAACATTACCATTAAATCTCGTTTCTAAATTAAAATTTTCCTTTTAAAAAAAATCCCGGGTGTTACAATCACCAACCAGATCAGCAATGATAGCTGGATGTCTAGGATCATCCTCCGGTATTTCCCCTGCTCTACTTTTCCAACAAGGTCTGCTCCAACGTCTGCAGCTTATGTAAATATTCCACAACCCAACTGGGCAAATAAGGCAACAAAAGAAGCTCCAAAACCATATCCCACAAGAAGAAGAGGCAAATCAGTACCCTTCACTAAACCCAAAGAGCCAACGCTCAGCCAGACATAAAATGCAGCTTATAGAATGGCTATATCGGTCATTGCCATACCAACAACCACAATTGCAGGGAAATATTTCAAGGATTGAGCAAGGTAAACAAATGGCAACACGAAATAAGCATAATAGCTGCTCGGTTTTGAAATCAGAAATTATGCTTGGGCCTCACACTCTTCAAACCAATGGCAGCCAAAAATTCATGATCCAAACCCCCCCCAAAGACTATCACTAAATCACAGCAAATAAACACAGAAAATAAGTAGGCTAGCAATAATCCCAAATCTAACTTTCCCAAATGATATACCCAGCAGATGAAAACAAATGGAATCAGAACTCAACAAATCCAACTCTCGGTTTGACAACAGAATTTTCTGGCTAGCCGAAATTAAACCAACTTGTAAACACCCAAACTCTAGTTCCCAATTTCCAATATTACGCCACAAACAGAACAAATATTCAAGTAGAACAACCCAAAATACAAACCCTCGGGTGAAGCTGAATGTTCTGCTTTGGCCGATTATAAGTCCAACTAGTGGATACAAACTTTCCTTCTGCAACTCCACAATAAAAATAATACAAACAGGGCAGTCAACTACACACAATGGGCTGCTCAGCAAAGGGAAACAGATGGGAACAAACTCCAACAATCCAACTTCCCTAATTGAAAACAGTAATTCTGTTTTTGACTGTAAACTATTCCACCCAATGGCAACCAAATCCCTTGATCCAAACCCCAGCACTCACTCAGAATAAAATATAATAATTCCTTAATGCTATGCAGAAAATTTAGGCAAGGATCAATTGAAATGCCACACACAAATCACACTTCTTCAGGTAAGCAGAAAATAGTTTTTGCTGAATTAATTCCAATCAAACAAGCCGATAATCCCAAAACGCAGCACAATAAACTCAACAAAACTTATCCAGGAAAACAAAGCAACCAACCTTCACAAAATACTAATTTCTCGAGTGGAAGACAGAATTTCTGCTTGGTTCGTGAGAACTACTCAACCCTCTGGCAATAAAGACTCTCGATCTAAATCCCAAAAGTTTATCACCAAATTCCAACAACAGGTTCATCACGTAGAAAATGCTGCAAATATTCATCTCGGAAGCTAGTTGATTGCATTTGATCACGCTCCAAATAGGCAGATTCAATATCGCCAGGAAGTAGATCATATATCTACTTTTTTTTTCCTTGTCGATTTATAATTCTGAATCTTAAAAATGAAAACGTAAGAACTCACGGTAAGATCTGCCAAACTTTCGGGCTCCATTTTTATTTTTCCTTCCTCTTCCTTCTTTTCCTCTTCATCTTCATCATCAGAGATCTCTTTCTCGGTCGTTTTCTCCACCCAACGAGAAATTGGGTAACTAATAAACTCAGAGTGCTTCTTAACCAAATCCATCAGTCTGCGCTCCTCAAGATACTCAAGCTGGTCTTCCTTGAGGTGGAGTGTAATTTTTGTACCCCTGCCTAGAACTTCTCCAGAGGTATCTCTGGTTACAGTGAACTAAGATATTCTGAAAACCTCCTCCTCTAAATAAATTTCGTCATCCTCTAATGGATCGGAAGCTACGTTTTCAACATCGTCATCGCGCTGTTGTTCCAAATCTACAAAGTCTACCGAGTCGTTTTCGACATTTTTTGAAATAACTATGCCCGCAGAGTTGTCGTTCTCCTCTGTCGGAGCAAAATTACTGATATCAACAGTCTCCTCTCTGGAAACAATAGCATCAAACTTGTGTACTTTCCCCTCAGTATCACTTACAGAAACTGATTTTGGTCCAGCTTCGCTTTCCATCCTAACTTCAGCCTCAATATCAGCTTCTGCTCCAATCCCTGCTTCAGCCTCAACTTCAGGTTCAGGTTCAGGTTCCAACTCCCCAACGTCATAACTACAGTTCCGTAATATGTTTCCTAGAATGTTCTTTGAATCCATCGTTCTTGAGTCAAAAGAAGAATCGTCATCGTCGATTATTGGAAATCTAGGTGGCGGCTGGAAACCGAATTGTAGATGCTCCGCTGCGGCTAGAGGTGCTGAGTGGGGCGCAGGTTGGATTTCCAGCGTCCTGGGTTTTTCGCTTGGGTCTGTTGCTCCGCTCGGCTCCGTTCCAGCATCCGGCCAGGAGTGTGATAGCTTGGTCAGCAGTGCTAGCATCGCCTCCTGGGTCGTCTTCAGGACCTGGAGATGTTGATCGGTAGTGGTCGCCTTCGCTGCCATGCTGGTCATCTCGTTCTTCAGCTCCTGGAATCCCTTAGCGAGTTTTCCCAGGCTCTCTGTTGAACCAAGTTGAACAAAACCGTATTCTTCACTCTCTTCGTCTGATTTTGCTCTCGTTGCAGCCATTCCTCCCATCGTAGCTGCTCTGATACCACTGCTGTGTAATCCAGGGATTCACAACTAAGAATTGGAAAATTCTACTGTATTACTGATAACTCTTAAATTAGAGTTATTTTATATGGTATTTAATTGATAAAACTTGTATGATTTGAGTGAATGTATAAAGAAATTGGTATTAATTTAATACAATTGCTATGTAATGCTGCAACATTAGTGTTTTGATGAATTCAACTTATTTTATACAGATTTTCTCTTAAAAGCAGATTTTGTATCTTCAATTTAAATTTTATACTTTCATATTTAAATGCCAAAATAATAGCGGGAAAAATCAAGTTCAAAAGTTGAATTTTTTTAGAGAAAATTATGGTTACCTAAAATAGAGGATTTATTTTGGTTGTAAAATTGATACAGAATACGAAGAAGAGAGAGAGGAGACTACTACAATTAAGGAAGATCAAATAGGTTGAAGATTTTGTGGAGAAAATAAAGAGATCCTGAAAAGCTGGGCAGCGGAATAAAGTATTCTGGGCAGCGGTAGATGTAAAGAAAATATGGCAGAAATCAATGTTAATAAGGGCAGCATTCGGATGATGGCAAAAGCTGGGCATCGGCTGATGTAAAGAAAATAAGGCATCGGCAGATGTAAAGAAAATAGGGCAGCACTAGAAGACAAATCCAACGGTAGAAGCTGAAAGACAAAAACAGGGCAGCAGATGATTTAAAGAAGGAAGCTGGGCAGCGAAAGATGCTGAAAGAAAAGAAATAGTAAGGGCAGCGAAAGACGTGATGAATGGGCAGCACTAGATGACAAAACTGGAGGTGGCATGCAGAAAAGGACAAAAAGAAAATAAATCTAAACTAATTGGAAGAAGAAGATCTAGGCATTATGGAAACACGTGGAACAAGAAGCAAATGAGAGAGAAAGCTATTTTGAATAAAGGTGAAACAATAAAAACAAATAAAATTTGGAGAGAGGAATTGAAGATTTTGCTGCTGGAATTTAGGAAGAAAAAATGCAAAAACAAAAAGGGGAGATTATAAGGGTGTGACTACTGGCTGGAGAATAGAGCTCTGGATCCAGCAGAGGGAGACGACGTTCTTCTGCATTTTTCTTCTTCTCTTATTTTTATTTTTATGTTATTATTTTTTTAGTTTTATTTAATTATTCATAGTAGCTAAACTTTTTAATCTTGGTTAGGACGATAGTATTCGTTACGGTATTTTGCTACGATCTCGGTTTTGTTTATGCAATTGTTTATTGAACAATTATTTGTGATGTTCCTTGTTTAAGTCAGATCATATCGATAGATAGGTTGACGATTCATGTTTATATTGTATCGACAAATAGATATAAATTTTTAGATGCACGAATAATTAATCGGATTAAATTGTTACAACGTAGTTAGCATTAATTCGATTGGCGATAAGAATAGCACATATCAAAAATTCAATATTAGTTACATTCTTTCAAGGTAGAAAGAAATTCTAATTTGAATTTACCTAGGCAATTCGAAAGAATCCTAGAAAATATTTTTATTCTTGCTGTTTTTTAGATAATGCTGCAGAGCATTACCAGAGCATCAGTGGCAGAATCATCGTAACGAAGAAAATCGATCCTAGCCAAGGCTTCCTTTTATTGTTTTTATCTCGTTTAACTTGCTTTATTTTATTGCATCATTATTCATATTTTATTTCTAATTTTTATCCAGCAATTTAATATTTTTTTATATAAGATTTTTATAGCGATTAATTCAATTAACAATATCCTCGTGGGATCGATACTTTACTTACTCTATTACTTCGTTAGCGACACGTGCACTTGCGTGTAAAGGTGTAAAATCACTAACAAGTTTTTGGCGCCGTTGTCGGGGATATTGTTTAGTTGTGATTATTTTGCTATAATCATTTTATTTTATTTAACGTTATTTTATTTTAGTTTGTTTATCTATTTTCAGATATTATTGATTTATGCCGGACGAAGAAGACGCACAGGATCTTGTACCCATAGATCCAGAAATTGAAAGAACATTCAGAGCTAGAAGAAGACAACAGCAGAATCAGTTTCTTGAAGGAGAAAATATGGCGAACGTAGAGAGAGAAAGGGAAAATGCCGAAAGAATTATTGATGATAGAGATATACCTATTCAGGATTTTGCAATTCCTACATTAAACGATTTAAATCCTGGAATAGTCAGACCTGATCTTCGTGCCATCAGATTTGAGCTGAAACCTGTGATGTTTCAAATGCTCCAAACAGTTGGACAATTTACTAGAGCAATCATAGATAATCCTCATCGCCATTTGAAGGTTTTTGGAGAAGTTAGTGACTCATTTAATTTCCCTGGTGTATCTGTAGAAGCCCTAAGAATGAAACTTTTTCCTTATTCCTTAAGAGATCACGCCAGAGATTGGTTAAATAGTATTCCTTCATATACCATCACCACTTGGGGAGATCTGGCTAAGAAGTTCATTATGAAGTATCACCCACCAGTAAGGAATGCAAGGATGAGGAATGAGATCACAAGCTTTCAACAGAGAGATGGAGAATCACTCTACGAAGCATGGGATAGATTTAAAGATTTGCTGAGACAGTGCCCAAATCACGGTATACCTCACTGGATTCAACTGGAAACATTTTACAATGGGCTGAATGGACAGACCCGATCGATTATTGACGCAGCAGCCAACGGAACGCTGCTATCAAAATCTTTTAATGAGGCATACGATCTGTTGGAGAGAATGGCAGTGAACAGTTATCAATGGCCATCAGACAGGAACACTACTACAAGGAGAGCACCTGGAAGTTATGAGATAGATGAAGTAGCAGCTCTTAATGCAAAGATAGCCTCACTCGAAAATGCCATCAAAGCCATGAACAAACAGCAACAGCCACAAATACGAGAGATTTCATGCATTTTCTGCGGGGAGAACCATGATGATAACTCATGCCCTACGAACCCCAAATCTGCAAATTATGTGGGGTTTAACCGAAACAATAATCCCTACTCACTGACGTACAATCCTGGATGGAGACAGCATCCAAACTTCCAATGGAAGTCGCAGCAACAGAATAATGCAATTCCTGCAAGATCTGCTGATAATTACACCCAGAACTACACTCAGCAAGTTCAGAAGCCGGTATCTCAGGAAAAACCAGACAATTTTGCAAGGGAATATCCTTCAAGAACAGATATAATATTGCAAAATTTAGCAGCTTCGATAAAGAATATTGAAACCCAGTTGGGGTAACTAGCACAGTCTGCAAATTCGAGAAGCAGTGGACAATTACCAAGCGACACTGAAATCCCACAGAGACCGGGAAAAGAACATTGCAATGCTATCTTATTAAGGAATGGAAGGGAGGTAGAGATTCCAGAAAAACCACAGAAGGTGGAAAAATCTAAGAATAATACCCAAGAAGGAGAAAAATAAAAACAATTCAATGCTGAGGGTTTTAAGGAACCAGAAGTGATGATTGAGAAAGAGAATGTTGAGGATGCCAAAAATAATAACCTGGAATCTGGAGAAATTAATAGCAATGCTGCAGTTCCGCCCGCAGCATCGCAACAACATCAACCTACAGAACTACGAATCCAGAAACCTCCTCCACCGTTTCCACAGAGGCTACAAAGACACCACCAGGAAAAGCAGTTTAAAAAGTTTCTGGACGTTCTGAAGCAACTCCACATCAATGTACCCTTGGTGGAAGCACTTGAACAAATGCCAAACTATGCCAAATTCATGAAGGATGTTCTGTCTAAAAAGAGAAAGTTTGGAGAATATGAACTTGTAACGACCCGGGAAGAATCGCCACGTAATTCATGACTTTACTCACTCCTTTCACTCTTTTATATATATATATATATATTTTTTTTTTCTTTACTAAGCAGCGGAAATACTAATTCTGTAGTCACATGTTGGACATGGACAATGAAATAAGACATTTGGCTGGGGGATTTAAAAAAAAGCATCTGCCGAACTCAACGACAAAACTTCACTCTCATCTGCCGATCACTAAACGACAAGGCAGGAGAGGACTCACATCTACCGAAAAACCAAAGCTACAACTTCCGGTTATCCCGTGCATTTCACGTGATTCATTAATCACCCATCGGTAGATGTAAGTTCTCACACCAACCGACAGTCACGTGTATCCCACACAGTTCATTAAACATTTGTCGGCAGATATACTAACCGCATCTGCCGATGATGTCAGCCGGCAGATAATCAAACCGCGTCTGCCGATGTCGTCAGCAGGAAGGTATATAAACTACATCTGCCGATGACGTCAGCAGGAAGATAAACAAATTGTATCTGCCGATGACGTCAGCAGGAAAAATATATAAACTACATCTACCGATGACTAGGCGACAGGGAAAAAGACTCCTACATCACCCGATATAAACACACTGTATCTACCGACAGAAATCTCTCTACTTCTACCGATAGCAAAAGAAATCCTTTATATTTACCGACTGATAACATACTACAGCTACCAATAGAAAACACCCTGCATCTACCGATAGAAAACACACCACTCCTACCGGTAGGACTAAACAACATTTCCCAATAGACACAATCATGAACAAGTCTCAAACTTTCTAGACTTAACATTTCTGTAAACAGAAATCAATGATTCCCTCAGAGTACATATATCGGAAGTCTTAACAAAAGATATTCAATAAACTGTACCGTCCTCTATCCAGTAAGCATCCAAATAATTTCAAATTCCAGTACTATGAAATAACTTCATTCTACTTATACTTCCATATTAAAATCATTAATAATGTTCATAGAGCATAAACCAGAGAACTTATTCGCCAATCCAGCCTTCACTGTCACACTGAGCATTCTCCAACAGCCAAACTTAGACTTCCTCATTTAACTTGAATCCCTCACCTAAAAACTCGTCACCTACATCAAAGGTTTAAACTATAAGCCTAATACTTAGTAAGGAATGCAACAATAACATGAATGCATGAATGCATAATTCAGAGAAAAACGTGGTCATGAGTCTTTTCTTATTCATAATCATTATTCCATATTCATCATTCATAACATAGTTCACGTCGCTGACACACATTCATCGTTCGTATCATAGTCCATATCGCTGAACCATATTCATTATTCATATCATTGTTCATGTTGCGTGGGATGAGAGAGGATTTGTGCCGGTAAAGGGGGTTCGACAGTGAGTTTGATCATGGTCCCTACTGCGGGTCGTATTCATATGTCCTTCTCTGGACTGTGACATACGCCGAACCACCCCCAACCCTCACTCAACCGCGTTGTAGGGATTTTTATCACCTTATCTTGTTCACGAGAAAACATGCTTTCAAAACGTTTTCATGTGCATAAAACATTAATAATGCATGAACATGGAAATTCTTAAATCATCAAGCTACAGAATAGAACACTATTCAATATGAGACCTTACTATTGAGCTAATCATCAGCTTAAACATTAGACAGTAACATAAAGGGAACTTCTAAACATCATAGAAATCTCTACCTAGCATCCTTTGATGTAGGGTCCTAATGACCGAGAAACCTATACATTTACTTACCTGGTCTCCTTAGCACTTTGAGCTCTTTCTCTTCAAACTTCTTCACCTAAAACATTCACATTGCAGTAGTTAAAACAAAGTCCTATAAGTTCTAACCTCAAGTCATCCTAGGGTCTAATAAACAAAGCCATCCTGAATCCTTAGTCTAACGCTCTGTGCAAAATCTGAAATCCAAGAACTGAAATAGACAGATTCGACTATCGGTTACTCAGGGTTGATTGTTTTTAAATGTCCAAAACTGATTCGGAATGACATTATCACTCTCAGATTAACAATGAACTATATTATTACCCTGTTGTTTAAGGATTTGAGTTACGGGTTCAAGCTGAAAACAGAGCTAAACGATTAACTGATAACTACATTGTCTAACTCATACCTCGAGCGTAAGATAACCGAGAAATAGCAAGGGAACTGGTCGTCGAAGGAAGGATTACAGGCAGGCAGAGGGCGAGAGCTTACGAGAGAAGGAATCGCCGAGAATGGAGGATGTCGGCTACAGTGAGTTAATGAGGTTTAAATCATTTCCACTTCCTTTAAATATCAGTCTAAGCCCTCTATTATTACAACTTTGCCACTCGACCTAGTTTAAACCCACATGTAATTAATTACACTTGTCTTAAAATTCTAAACCGCGAAGATTAAATGTTCATGACCGTTAATACAGTTAGGAAAATTACCTAGTCGTAACTCGGGTGTTACATCCATCCCTCCTTAAACAAAATTTTCGTCCTCGAAAATTGCTTAAGCAAATAACTCCGGATAATTGTCCAACATGTCCTGTCGCCGCTCCCAAGTGGCTTCTTCAATGCCGTGGTTTGTCCACAAAACTTTCACCAATGGGATTTCCTTGTTCCTTAGAGTTTTCACTGCAGAATCCAAAATTTGTACCGGTTTCTCCTCATACTCCAAAGTCGGTTCAATTTCGATTTTTGATGGCACCACAACATGCGTTGGATCACGTATGCATTTCCTTACCATTGACACATGAAAAACATTATGAACCTTCTCCAATGACGGAGGTAATTGTAATCTGTAAGCTGTGTTTCCAACCTTTGCCAAAACAAGGAATGGTCCAATGAACCGTGGGTTAAGCTTCCCTTTCTTGCTAAATCTTAACACTCCTTTAAATGGTGAAATCTTCAGGAAGACTTCATCACCAACAGCAAACTCAAGGTCTCTCCTCCTTTGATCTGCATAACTCTTGTGCCAGCTTTGAGCAGTTAACATTCTTTTCCTAATAGTGGCAATCTTGTCCGACATCTGTTGCAATAACTCAGGACCTAGGAGTTTCGCTTCGCCAACTTCATCCCAATACAAGGGCGACCTGCACCTCCTGCCATAAAGCGCTTCATAAGGTGCCATACCAATGGTTGACTGATAACTGTTATTGTAAGAAAATTCAACTAACGGTAGATGTCTATTCCAAGTTGTCTGAAAGTCCAACACATATGCTCTCAACATATCCTCAAGTATCTGAATGGTCCTCTCTGATTGGCCATCTGTCTGTGGATGAAACACAGTACTGAAGGTTAACTTTGTTCCTGACGTGCCTTGCAAACTTTTCCAAAATCGTGAGGTGAACCTGGGGTCACGATCAGAGACAATGGATACCGGTGTTCCATGTAACCTTAGAATTTCTTGAACATACAAGTTCGCCAGTTGGTCCATTGTGTAGGTCATCTTTACAGGTAAGAAGTGAGCTGACTTGGTCATTCTGTCAATCACGACCCAAATACTATCATGTCCTTTAGTTGTCTTTGGCAAACCTACAACAAAATCCATGGCAATGTTTTCCCACTTCCATTCAGGGATAGGTAGAGGCTGAAGGGTACCTCCAGGGCGTTGATGTTCTGCTTTAACTTGTTGGCATACCAAACATGATTCTACAAACTTAGCCACATCCCCCTTCATGTTTGGCCACCAATAATATAACCTTAAATCCCGATACATCTTGGTGTTACCAGGGTGCACAGAGAAGGAAGATGAATGGGCTTCAGCCAGAATTAACTTACGTAATCCTTCATCACTAGGGACATACCATCTATCTCTAAACTTCAGGATCCCATCCTTGGAGAGACTAAACTCGGAGGTGGCGTCCTTCATCTTGATCAATATTCTGTTATTCTCCTCTAAGTTCTTCTGTTGTGCTTCTTTGATCTTTTCCAAAATGGTTGGTTGGATAGTTAGAGTAGCAAGTAGACTCGACAGTTCAGGAACTAACTCCAATTCCAATTTCTGAATCTCTGTCCTCAAGGGTATAGACACAGCTGATATCGCGGGTTGCATTGTTGCTGACATTCTGCTCAAGGCATCAGCTACAGCATTAGCCTTGCCTGGATGATACTTAATTTCGAAGTCATAGTCTTTAACAAATTCTAACCAACGTCTCTGTCTCATGTTCAATTCTTTTTGAGTGAAGAGATATTTCAAGCTCTTATGGTCAGAAAATACTTCGCACTGTCGTCCATACAAATAGTGTCTCCAAATCTTTAGCGCAAATACAACTGCGGCTAATTCCAAATCGTGAGTGGGGTAGTTCTGCTCGTAACTTTTTAGCTGCCTAGAGGCATACGCTATAACTTTACCTTCTTGCATCAAAACACACCCTAGTCCGACTTTGGACGCATCACAATAAACACTAAACTTCCCTTCTTTGGTTGGGAGGGTCAATAGTGGAGCTGTCGTTAACTTTAGTTTAAGTGTCAGGAAGCCATCTTCACAAGCTTTGGTCCAAGAGTATTTGGTGTCCTTCTTTGTCAAACTAGATAAAGGTTTAGCTATCATAGAAAATCCTTTAATAAACTTCCTATAATAACCTGCCAAGCCAAGAAAACTACGGACTTCACTGACATTCCTTGGCTGTGGCCAGTCCTTAACAGCCTGAATCTTGGTTGGGTCTACTGATATACCTTCAGCAGAAATGACATGGCCTAAAAAGTTGACCTTACTCAACCAGAATTCACATTTAGATAACTTGGCATACAGTTGATGCTGTTTCAGGGTTGTCAAAACTATCCTTAAGTGTTCTGCATGGTCAGCATCTGTCTGCGAGTATATAAGAATATCATCTATAAACACAATTACAAATTTGTCCAAATACTCACGAAACACCCGATTCATTAAGTCCATGAAGGCTGCAGGTGCGTTGGTCAACCCAAACGACATCACCAGGAATTCATAATGTCCATAACGGGTCCTAAAAGCTGTCTTAGGTATGTCACTTTCCTTAACCTTCAGTTGGTAATACCCCGAACGTAAATCTACTTTTGAAAACACTTTTGCTCCTTGCTGTTGGTCAAACAAATCATCAATCCGGAGCAAGGGGTACTTGTTCTTAATCGTCAGTTTGTTCAATTCTCTGTAATCTATGCACATCCTCAAAGAACCATCCTTCTTCTTGACAAATAAGACAGGCGCACCCCAGGGAGAGCTACTAGAGCGTATGAATCCCTTGTCTACTAACTCCTGTAATTGGACTTTTAATTCTTTTAATTCAACAGGTGCCATACGGTAAGGATTTTTAGACACGGGTAATGCCTCGGGATATGTATCAATTACAAACTCTATTTCCCTATCAGGTGGTAATCCTGGCAAATCGTCCAAGAATGCTTCAGGGAACTCTTGGACTATAGAAATATCTTGTAGCTCTATCTTATTCTTCGCTCGGGTATCCATTACACTAGCTAGATAACAATCACAACCATCTTTCAATATCCGTTGAGCCTCCAGTGAAGTTATAATTGGCATTTTACTTATTTTTTGGATAGCTTGGAAGGTATAATGATCTCCATTTGGGGGTCGGAACTCTACTAATCCAGACCTACAACTTATCGTGGCATAATGCCTGGATAACCAATCCATCCCTAATATCACCTCATACCCTTTCATGTCAATTACAACCAGTTCTACATATAGTTTCTTACTTCCTAAGGTCACAACATCACCTTTAACAATCTGTTCAGAATGTAGGGACTTCCCCGATGGTAACATAACATCATACGACCTTTCGGCTGGTAAAAGTTCTAAGTTGTGTCGGCATACAAACAGAGTTGATATAAACGAGTGTGTGGCTCCCGTATCAATAAGTGTGTAAGCAGAAATACCACAGATCATTATTGTACCTGTTATGACCGTATGCTGCATGGTTTCTTAATCTTCCATCATTGCATAGACTCTAGGTGCTACCCTTGCACGGTTCGGGTCTGGCGGCATGGGGCAGTCTCTGGCTATATGTCCAACTTTGTCACACCTGAAGCATCGGCCAGAATGCAACTTGCACTCACCATGGTGGTTCTTCTGGCAGTTGGGGCATAGAGGGGCCAATGGTCGTTTTCCCTTCCCTTGGTCATCATTTGGATTGAAGGGTCTCTTTATACCTTGCTGTTGTTGTTGTGGCCCTCTGTTCTGTTGCGGCTGCCATCCTTTGTTCTGACGAGGTGGCGGCTGAGTTTCCTTCGTGAACTTCCTTGGTTGCTCACGCTGTGCATATGCTGTCATCTCAGCCTCTTCCAGCTCCAATGCCTTAGCCGTCACTTCTCCATAAGGTACATTGTGTATCCCAGCAGTCTTTACTTTCACGTACAAACTCGGCTTTAGTCCTTGAACAAATTGGTAAATCCTGTCCTCATCATCCTCAATCATTCGGGGAGTAAACCGCGACAAAGCATCAAACTTGCATATGTAGTCCGTCACAGAGTCAGTTTGTCGCAGGTTCATGAATTCCTTCTTCTTGCTGGCCCGAACAGTCTTATTGAAGTACTTGTCAAAGAAAGCGATCTTGAACGTCTCCCAAGTCATAGCTCCGGCATTAGCGGTGTTCTGGATTGAATCCCACCAATGCCTTGCACCCAATTCCAAATGAAAGACAGCGTACGTGACTTTATCTCCTTCATCAACCTTCGCATACTTAAACATGTCTTCTATCTTTTGAACCCACTCCTCAGCATAGATAGGATCTGAAACCTGTCCATTAAACACCGGGGGTCGAAGCCGGTGAAAACGCTCACCCCCATGATCATGAGTTGCATTATTACTGGAGTTGCCTTGTTCCTCCTTGGCAGTCATCAGTTGTTCGATCTGGTGAGATTGGCGCATGACCAACTCTGTCAACTGAGCAATGGTATTGCTATCCTCATTGATCTCTCTCTGCTGACCTCTAACCATATTGGGGTTCCTAAACACATAGTTATAGATACATCTTAACTTAGTGACATTTACTAAAATCATAAATACTTACAGTTGCTGGAGAGTACTCAAGTGACAGGTCAGTGCCGGGAGGCAGTCTGCAGAATCGGTTTTAGAACCTGGTTTTGCTCTGATACCATAATTGTAACGACCCGGGAAGGATCGCCACGTAATTCATGACTTTACTCACTCCTTTCACTCTTTTATATATATATATATATTTTTTTTTTTTCTTTACTAAGCAGCGGAAATACTAATTCTGTAGTCACATGTTGGACATGGACAATAAAATAAGACATTTGGCTGGGGGATTTAAAAAAAAGCATCTGCCGAACTCAACGACAAAACTTCACTCTCATCTGCCGATCACTAAACGACAAGGCAGGAGAGGGCTCACATCTACCGAAAAACCAAAGCTACAACTTCCGGTTATCCCGTGCATTTCACGTGATTCATTAATCACCCATCGGTAGATGTAAGTTCTCACACCAACCGACAGTCACATGTATCCCACACAGTTCATTAAACATTCGTCGGCAGATATACTAACCGCATCTGCCGATGACGTCAGCCGGCAGATAATCAAACCGCGTCTGCCGATGTCGTCAGCAGGAAGGTATATAAACTACATCTGCCGATGACGTCAGCAGGAAGATAAACAAACTGTATCTGCCGATGACGTCAGCAGGAAAAATATATAAACTACATCTACCGATGACTAGGCGACAGGGAAAAAGACTCCTACATCACCCGATATAAACACACTGTATCTACCGACAGAAATCTCTCTACTTCTACCGATAGCAAAAGAAATCCTTTATATTTACCGACTGATAACATACTACAGCTACCGATAGAAAACACCCTGCATCTACCGATAGAAAACACACCACTCCTACCGGTAGGACTAAACAACATTTCCCAATAGACATAATCATGAACAAGTCTCAAACTTTCTAGACTTAACATTTCTGTAAACAGAAATCAATGATTCCCTCAGAGTACATATATCGGAAGTCTTAACAAAAGATATTCAATAAACTGTACCGTCCTCTATCCAGTAAGCATCCAAATAATTTCAAATTCCAGTACTATGAAATAACTTCATTCTACTTATACTTCCATATTAAAATCATTAATAATGTTCATAGAGCATAACCAGAGAACTTATTCGCCAATCCAGCCTTCACTGTCACACTGAGCATTCTCCAACAGCCAAACTTAGACTTCCTCATTTAACTTGAATCCCTCACCTGAAAACTCGTCACCTACATCAAAGGTTTAAACTATAAGCCTAATGCTTAGTAAGGAATGCAACAATAACATGAATGCATGAATGCATAATTCAGAGAAAAACGTGGTCATGAGTCTTTTCTTATTCATAATCATTATTCCATATTCATCATTCATAACATAGTTCACGTCGCTGACACACATTCATCGTTCGTATCATAGTCCATATCGCTGAACCATATTCATTATTCATATCATTGTTCATGTTGCGTGGGATGAGAGAGGATTTGTGCCGGTAAAGGGGGTTCGACAGTGAGTTTGATCATGGTCCCTACTGCGGGTCGTATTCATATGCCCTTCTCTGGACTGTGACATACGCCGAACCACCCCCAACCCTCACTCAACCGCGTTGTAGGGATTTTTATCACCTTATCTTGTTCACGAGAAAACATGCTTTCAAAACGTTTTCATGTGCATAAAACATTAATAATGCATGAACATGGAAATTCTTAAATCATCAAGCTACAGAATAGAACACTATTCAATATGAGACCTTACTATTGAACTAATCATCAGCTTAAACATTAGACAGTAACATAAAGGGAACTTCTAAACATCATAGAAATCTCTACCTAGCATCCTTTGATGTAGGGTCCTAATGACCGAGAAACCTATACATTCACTTACCTGGTCTCCTTAGCACTTTGAGCTCTTTCTCTTCAAACTTCTTCACCTAAAACATTCACATTGTAGTAGTTAAAACAAAGTCCTATAAGTTCTAACCTCAAGTCATCCTATGGTCTAATAAACAAAGCCATCCTGAATCCTTAGTCTAACGCTCTGTGCAAAATCTGAAATCCAAGAACTGAAATAGACAGATTCGACTATCGGTTACTCAGGGTTGATTGTTTTTAAATGTCCAAAACTGATTCGGAATGACATTATCACTCTCAGATTAACAATGAACTATATTATTACCCTGTTGTTTAAGGATTTGAGTTACGGGTTCAAGCTGAAAACAGAGCTAAACGATTAACTGATAACTACATTGTCTAACTCATACCTCGAGCGTAAGATAACCGAGAAATAGCAAGGGAACTGGTCGTCGAAGGAAGGATTACAGGCAGGCAGAGGGCGAGAGCTTGCGAGAGAAGGAATCGCCGAGAATGGAGGATGTCGACTACAGTGAGTTAATGAGGTTTAAATCATTTCCACTTCCTTTAAATATCGGTCTAAGCCCTCTATTATTACAACTTTGCCACTCGACCTAGTTTAAACCCACATGTAATTAATTACACTTGTCTTAAAATTCTAAACCGCGAAAATTAAATGTTCATGACCGTTAATACAGTTAGGAAAATTAGCTAGTCATAACTCGGGTGTTACAGAACTGGTGGCTATGACTGAGGAAACCAGCTACATATTGCAGAATAAGATTCCACCAAAGTTGGAAGACCCTGGAAGCTTCACCATTCCTTGTACAATTGGCAACAAATATTTTGGGAAGGCTCTATGTGATCTTGGAGCTAGTATCAACTTAATGCCCATGTCAATTTTTAAGAAACTGGGAATTGGAGAAGTTAGACCTACAACTGTGACTTTGCAACTTGCTGATCACTCACTGACTCACCCTCAAGGAAAGATAGAAGACGTGTTAGTAAAGGTGGATAAGTTCATTTTCCCAGTAGACTTCATTATTTTGGATTACGAAACAGATCATGAAGTGCCCATAATTTTGGGAAGACCTTTCTTAGCTACTGGGAGAACACTAATCGATGTCCAGAAAGGTGAACTTACTATGCGATTCAATGATCAGCAAATCACATTCAGTGTGCTGAAAGCAATGAAATTTCCAGACGTTAAAGATTGTTACTTGATAAAAGATGATGAAGTGCCACCTGACGAAAAAAGGCATTCAATACCAGAAAACAGCAAGAGAAAAAGCTATGTAAAGAGAAGGAAAAAGAAAAGAAAATGGCGCAACAGAGAAATACAAAAGCGAGTTTCTGACAGAATAATAAAAGTTTATCAATATGACACATTGGAACTACGAGATGAACAAAATGGTCAAAATTTCAAGGTAAACAGAAAGAGAGTAAAGCTTTATCATGGAGAAAAATTAACAGAAACTGCCTCAATTACTCTTGAGGATAGCAAAGAAAAGTGACGTATGGAGAAGTCTGGCTGAATACTTGAAAAACTTAGCGCTACTTGGGAGGCAACCCAATTTTTTATATCCTTTTGTATTAGTTTTTATTTATTGTTCTTTGTTTGTTTTTGTTTTTGCTAAAAATAAACTCAGGTTTGCACAAATCAGGGAAGAAGAAGCTGATGAAGAGAAAGCAACATAAAACCCTCCTTCTAATGGAACGAAAAAGGAAATACCAGGGAAGTCCTAACCCCCCTAGCTTAATTTTGTTTTATTTTCTTTTATTGATTCTTTGGACTTCATTTTGTTTGGTAGTGGGGACACTGCTAATTTTTAAGTGTGGGGGTTAGCTGAGCAGCATGTTTAATTGTTTAATTTGGTTTTCTGGATTTACTGCTTACTTTGGTTTTCTGAAATTGTTTAGAATGTTAGTTTTGATTGTTTAAACCTTACTCTATGGAATTTAGTCTTCTGCTTAATTTGGTTTACCTTTGTAGTTCCAACGAAGTGCAATTTAATTTCCTAATATCTTTTAATTTAATAAGTTATTGAATAATGTCATTGTCACACATTAGTTGAAATTAATTAAGATTTATTCTCATAAGCTTAGTTTTTCTTAACACACAAACTCCTTTTGGTTGCTTAGGAATATTATCCTTTCTAGACATTACAATTATATTTAAGTGTCAATAATTTAGTGTTTGATGAAAGACATTAGCAATGAAAGACTTCTTCTAAAAAATAATAATAATAATATATAATGAATAATAAGTTTGGGGGTTATATGAAAAATAAAAAAATTAAAATTAAAAAAAAATGAAGAAATGCAATTTCCTAATCTACTTTCAATTTCGAGTGAGCCTTTTGGATACTCGATGGGTAGAAATAAATTAGAGGAACTTTGGGAGGAACTCCGTTGCATAGTTATTGGCTATACTCCTCTATTTCATATGAGTATGTATCTTGAGGTGACACTATTGAGTAACCGGAGGACTTCATCACCAATGTTGTCAATCGCGTAAAAAGGTAGTGTGACTTATAGATAAAGTCAATGTAAAAAATAAAAAAAAAATATTTCCCCTCACTTATTTAAAAATAAAATAAAAGAAAAAAGAAGAATCTTTAAATGCTAATGGATTTATGAAGGACATTAGAGAGTTGACATCCTATGATATGTATTGTGATTTCTAGTTTTGATTGTTGAACTTAGCAATTCAAATGGAGTTTGAGCACACACACACTTTGAAATTGAGTTTATTGGGAATTAAATCTATATTGATTTCTTTTAATTGTGATAGTGAAATTTTTGAATAATTTACAAGTTACTAGATATTTCAGAAATTACATCAATTTTAATGATTACTTTGGGAACTTATGTTCGTTTTGCATCACTCGAGGACGAGTAATGATTCAAGTTTGGGGGTATTTGATAACTCTTAAATTAGAGTTATTTTATATGGTATTTAATTGATAAAACTTGTATGATTTGAGTGAATGTATAAAGAAATTGGTATTAATTTAATACAATTGCTATGTAATGCTGCAACATTAGTGTTTTGATGAATTCAACTTATTTTATACAGATTTTCTCTTAAAAGCAGATTTTGTATCTTCAATTTAAATTTTATACTTTCATATTTAAATGCCAAAATAATAGCGGGAAAAATCAAGTTCAAAAGTTGAATTTTTTTAGAGAAAATTATGGTTACCTAAAATAGAGGATTTATTTTGGTTGTAAAATTGATACAGAATACGAAGAAGAGAGAGAGGAGACTACTACAATTAAGGAAGATCAAATAGGTTGAAGATTTTGTGGAGAAAATAAAGATATCCTGAAAAGCTGGGCAGCGGAATAAAGTATTCTGGGTAGCGGTAGATGTAAAGAAAATATGGCAGAAATCAATGTTAATAAGGGCAGCATTCGGATGATGGCAAAAGCTGGGCATCGGCTGATGTAAAGAAAATAAGGCATCGGCAGATGTAAAGAAAATAGGGCAGCACTAGAAGACAAATCAAACGGTAGAAGCTGAAAGACAAAAACAGGGCAGCAGATGATTTAAAGAAGGAAGCTAGGCAGCTGGGGAGCGGAAGATGCTGAAAGAAAAGAAATAGTAAGGGCAGCGGAAGACGTGATGAATGGGCAGCACTAGATGACAAAACTGAAGGTAGCATGCAGAAAAAGACAAAAAGAAAATAAATCTAAACTAATTGGAAGAAGAAGATCTGGGCTTTATGGAAACACGTGGAACAATAAGCCAATGAGAGAGAAAGCTATTTTGAATAAAGGTGAAACAATAAAAACAAATAAAATTTGGAGAGAGGAATTGAAGATTTTGCTGCTGGAATTTAGGAAGAGAAAATGCAAAAACAAAAAGGGGAGATTACAAGGGTGTGACTACTGGCTGGAGAATAGAGCTCTGGATCCAGCAGAGGGAGACGACGTTCTTCTGCATTTTCCTTCTTCTCTTATTTTTATTTTTATGTTATTATTTTTTTAGTTTTATTTAATTATGCATAGTAGCTAAACTTTTTAATCTTGGTTAGGACGATAGTATTTGTTGCGATATTTTGCTACGATCTTGGTTTTGTTTCTGGAATTATCTATTGAACAATTATTTGTGAAATTTTCTTGCTAAGTCAGATCGTATCGATAGATAGGTTGACGACTCATGTTTATATTGTATCGATAGGTAGATATAAATTTTAGATGCACGAATAATTAATCAAATTAAATTGTTACAACGTAGTTAACATTAATTTGATTGGCAATAAGAATGGGACAAATCTGAAAATTCAATATTAGTTACATTCTTTCAAGGTAGAAAGAAATTCTGATTTGAATTTACCTAGGCAATTCGAAAGAATCCTATAATCAATTTTTATTCTTGCTGTTTTTTAGATAATGCTGCAGAGCATTACCAGAGCATCAGTAGTGAAATCATCGTAACGAAGAAATCGATCCTAGCCAAGGCCTTCTTTTATCGTTTTTACCTCTTTTATTCTGATTTACTTTGTTTCATTGTCATTCTAATTTTATTTCGAATTATTTTCATTTATCATCTAATATTTTTATAGCGATTAATTCAATTAACAATATCCTCGTGGGATCGATACTTTACTTACTCTATTACTTCGTTAGCGACACGTGCACTTGCGTGTAAAGGTGAAAAATCACTAACAATTATTAGCGAACGTTTACAACGAAAAGCATAAAAACGAAATGAAAACAGTAAAATGAAAAACAGACAGATTCTTTTCCCCCACTTTCTTCTCCTCCTCCTTTTCTGTTTATAGTGCTTTGCCTTCTAACGGTTTGGACACGTCGACTGCCTGCTCTCTGTGCTGGCTTGGGCTCTCCTTGGGTTCTCTCTGTGCTGGGCTTGGGCTCTTCCATGACAGGGTTCAAGTATTTCCCTCTCATCCGGCGGCGGATAGCAAAGCTGTAGGTCATCGTAGCAATGGCAATGGAAGAATTCAAGAGGGGGAGAGAAAAGTCGAGAGAGAAAGAGACTAGCGATGGATAATGGGATTGTGCGAGATTAATAGGATAAAAAGGCAATAGTATCTTTATTTTGTTTTTTCTTTGTTAATTTTAATCTCTTAAATGGTTCATTTAACTAATGCAATAGAATCCTTTTTTTTTAATTATTAAACGTACAATTAAATATTTATAATTTATTATATTAATTAAACAAATTAATGTTGATCACCTCATGAATTAAAATAATATATAATAGCATATTATGTTAATAGAAAAATATAATTGTGTTTGTCCCACATCACTTATTGGATGGTCCTGTGCTTTGGATATATGTGAAGGGGATTCCCTCTCCCCTCGAGCTAGCTTTTTGGGATAAATTCTACCATCTCACATGTGTTAACAAATATGACCGAGCAAGAGCGTTTGGAAGCAGCAGTTGTCTGCATGGATGGTGACGCCCTAGCATGGTTACAATGGGAAGAAAACTGACATGTTTTTTGAATTTGGACTGAGTTTTGCACTTCTCTGTTGGATCAATTTCGCTCAACTCAAGATGGTTCCGCTTGCGAACGATTTTTAGCATTAAGACAAGTGGGCACTATTCAAGACTACCGCAGGGAGTTCGAATTACAAGTTTTCTCTTTGAGAGAAATTCCAGAAGTTGTCCTTTAAAGTCACTTCATTAATGGGCTCCAACCAGAAATTCATGCAGAAGTCAAAATGTTGAAGTCCATTGGATTGCATCGTCTCATGGAGATGGCCCTAAGGATAGAAGAGAAGAACCTCCTCTTGTTCCATGCGAGATTAAGCCCAAGTGCAAACAACCACCGACAAACCTTTCCAGGACTAGCTGCTCCCTCTAGAATTCCTTCCCTCTATGAACCGGTTCAGCCCACTAATTGCCAGCTTCCTTCCAGCCAGCGACTCGCCACCACGAACTCCAGTATGGACAGATTGAATACTACTCGACCTTCACCTAATTGCAGGCGACTTGCCGATGCCAAACTACAGTCTAGATGCAACGAACGCTACACTGTGGGTCACTGCTATGCAAAACGAGAACTACAAGTTTTACTTGCTTTTGACGAACCAGTAATGGAGGAAACCATCAACGACTCAGCGATTTTTGATAAGACCACCGACGAACTTTCAAAAACAATGGAGCTTTCTCTAAATTTGATGGTCAGACTAACAACTCCTTCCACCATGAAACTCCAAGGATCCATGGCGGGACACTCTGTCATCATTTTGATTGACAGTAAGGCAACCCACAACTTTATTTCCCTCTCCCTCATCGACCAACTAAAGTTGTCAATTACACCCACTAAAGGGTATGGCCTCATTATGGGCACAGGCGTTTCTGTTTCGGCAATGGGTATTTGTCGAGATTTAGCTCTCTCATGTCAAGGAGTGGAAATCGTGGCCGATTTTCTCCCTCTAAAATTGGGCAGTACTAACGTTGTTTTGGGGATGTAGTGGCTGAAGACCCTTGGTGGTAGTCATATTAATTGGAGCGAATTAATTATGCGATTCAAGATAGGCGAGATCATGGTCCGATTACAAGGCGACCCAAGTTTATGTTGAACTCAACTCTCTTTAAAGACCCTATTGCGCACGATGACCCCCACTTGTGAAGGGGCACTACTAGAGTTAAATGTGGTGACCCATCAACTAAGGCACCACAAACCGAAATTCATCCAGATCTTCAGATTATTTACAACAATTCTCAATATTATTCCAACAACCTTCGGATCTATGCTTCGCGAAGGCACCTCCCCTATCAACGTGCGCCCTTATAGGTACCCTCAATTCCAGAAAGAAGAAATTGAGAAGCTGGTACAAGAATGTTGCTCGCAGGTATCATTAGACAAGCATTAGTCCATATTCAAATCCAGTATTGTTGGTTCGTAAAAAAAAAGGCTCATGGCGCTTCTGCGTTGATTACCGAGCCTTAAATCATGTCACAATTCTAGATCAATATCCAATCCCCAATATTGACGAATTGCTTGATGAACTACATGGAGTAAACTTATTCTCCAAACTGGATTTACGGTCGGGATATCACCAAATAAGAATTCATCTTGAAGATATTCCTAAAACAGTATTTGGACCCATGAAGGACACTATGAGTTTGTTGTTATGCCCTCCGGACTTACAAACGTTCCATCAACTTTTCAAGCTCTCATGAACAACATCTTCAAGGGACTATTACGTAAGTTTGTTCTTGTATTTTTGATGATATTCTCATTTATAGCAAATCCCTACAAGAACATTACAGTCATGTTCAGCAGGTGATGCAGATCTTGAACTCACATACTCTCAAACTTAATGGCAACAAGTGCCAATTTGGGCAGCATCACATAAGTTATTTGGACCACATTATCACTAAATCCAGAGTTTCAACTAATATGGACAAAATTAAAGCAATGATAAATTGTCCTACCCCGAAAACTTTGAAAGAGTTACGTGGTTTTATGGGTTTAATAGGATACTGTAGACGTTTTGTAAAGGGATATGGCATATTGGCTAAGCCATTAACAGATTCATTACGCAAAGATAATTTCTATTAGGGACCTAAGGCTGAAAAAGCATTCTCTACTCTTAAAACGGCAATGACAACTACACCAGTGTTGAGTTTACCAGATTTTTCACAGTCTTTTACCTTAGAAACGGATGCATCAGGTCAAGGTCCTGGTGCCGTGTTAATGCAGCATAATCACCCAATGGCTTACTTTAGTCACTCATTGGGCCCCAAAGCACAACAAAAATCTATGTATCAACGGGCATAGTCTTTGTAATACAAAAATGGAAACATTATTTATTGGGTCACAGATTTATTGTGTGAACTGATCAACGAAGCCTGAAATACGTATTGGAGCAACGATTGGCTAGCATAGAACACAAAAAATGGCTGACAAAATTGATGGGGTACGATTTTGAAATTCATTACAAATCGAGATTAGAAAGTTGAGCCGCCGATGCATTATCCAGAGTACGGTCACTTCTTCAATAATGGCTCTCACAGTATCTCATGTTCTTGATTTAGATGAAATAGATAATGCTATTTTTCATGACGCTACACTTAGCTCAATTTCATCTAAAGTTGTTAATGGTACAGCTTCCTTACCAGGATACAGTTTAATTCAAGGTCACTTGCTTTATCAGAGTAAGCTACTATTACCAAGCGACTCTTCTCTCACCAATAAAGTTATTACAGAGTGCCATGAAGGTAAAATAGGGGGCCACTCCGGCTATCTGAAGACCCTTCAACGAGTAGCTTCTTAATTCCACGGGAAGGGCATGAGAGCACAAATCAAACAATTGTTTCCAATTGTCAAACTTGCCAACAAAACAAGTATTCTACTTTATCTCCATCTGGTCTCTTGCAACCTCTACCCGTTCTGGATCAAATTTGGGAGACATAACTATGGATTTTATTGAAGGCCTACCATTATGTGAGGGATATAATTCAATTGTGGTCGTGGTCGATAGGTTAAGTAAGTTTGCCCATTTCATTACTCTTCATCATCTATTCTCTACTTCCACAATTGCAACAATTTTCGTCAACACAGTTGTTCGCCTACAAGGTATCTTGAAATCAATAATATTGGATCGAGATAAAATTTTCACAAGTAATTTTTGGAAAGAACTATTCAAATTACAAGAGACAACTTTGCAACATAGCAGTGAATATCACCCTCAGACGGACGCCCAATCGGAAGTAGTAAAAAATGTGTGGAGACATATCTTTGATGTTTCTCATCCACCAAACCTCGTCAATGGGCCAAATGGCTTCCTTGGGCAGAATATGGTATAACACATTGTACCACACATCCATTAACACGACACCCTTCTAAGTGTTGTACGGTCGAGATCCTTCAAATTTAATTCTGTTTTCCAAAGGATCAGCCATATTAGATGACGTGGACCAATGGTTGGGGGAACGAGATAATGCATTAGAAGATCTTAAATTTCATCTCCTTCGGGCTCAAGAGAAAATGAAGACCTCATTACACTCCCACAGACAAGAAGTAAGTTTTCAACTCAGAGACTTAGTATATTTAAAACTTCGACTTTATCGTTTCAAGTCTCTGATTCATCCCCACAATGCTAAGCTGCCCCCACGTTATTACAGACCTTTTCGAGTAATCCAACGGATAGGACCTGTGGCTACAAGTTCATCAAATTCTTCCATCCATCCAGTGTTCCATGTCTCTCAAGTGTGAGCTGCTATGGGTGCGACCCATTAGGTGACAAAACTCCCTCCTCAACTCACCTTTGAATATGAACTACTCTTGGAACCAGCGAGGTCCTCAGCATTCGAGCTTCAACAGACAAATCATCTACCTTTCCCGAGGTTCTTATCCGATGGCAAAATTTGCCAGATTCTGACTCTTCTTGGGAACCCTATGACCTCATCCAACAACAATTTTTCACTTTCCACCTTGAGGACAAGGTTACTTATTGGGAGGGGAGTATTGATAAGCCTCCGATACATCTTATGTACACAAGAAAATCTAAAGATCAACCACAGAGGGCAACTAGCAAGAATCATGGAGAAAATAATGCAGAGATACCTTTCATCGACAATAAAGAAGAGAAGATGGCAATTAGCACTAATTAAGGAGAAAGAATAAGTGGGGAGAAGTAGATAATAAGCTCGCTATTAGAGCATTCCTATTTTATTGGTATTAATTTAGGAAAGAAAAATAAATATATAGAGGACATGGTAGAAGAGAGATGACAGGAAAATAATAGGGAACAATGGATCTCCTTATTGTATCTACTCTTGTTCTTATTTTGTTCTTATTGCAATTTCATAAATTAATTTTCTTATCAAATATCTATTATAGAGATTAAAATACGATCATAATTTTCTTACTCAAGTTTACATGTATTTATAGAGCAAAACCTATACTAAAATTCGTAACGCGGCCTGTTAGCCCAACCTAAAAGAATTAGGATCATCGATCTCTAACATTAACAATGACTAAAGTAGCGTTGTAGTTTAGTTTCACTTTCCATGATTAATAAGTGAAAGAAACATATGATATTTGAAAGGTAGAGATTTTACTGAGCACAACAGAGCTATAAACTAATTTTAAAATTTTAAAGAATGATAAATTTGAATGAACTATAGACAATGTGTACCTTTCCAAAAAGGTGAATACTGTTAGTAGGTTTAGACGAAATTAACGAATGTGAAGCTAGACACTCTTGTCCAGAGAGAAAGATAGATCAAAGTAACTCGGGATCTTCTCATAGTGAACTTGGCCTTGATCAATTGATTCTAACTGTTGTTCTTCTATTGATCGATGATGTTGTAGATGAACCTCCTCGGATGATAGTAACTTCAAATCACAAGAAATCCCATTTTGATCTGCATGTCAAATCTCGAGCCTTTGCTACATTCGAACGACACCATCTGCAAAACACATAAAAAAAAAACACTTATTCTAGAATATAACCAAACAATATGATTTATCCTACGAGACCAAATATCTGCCACAGGAATAATCCTCAGAAAGATGGTCCATTAACATCTGCCTTTCGCGATAATCGTCACAAATGTCTGATCTAGAAGTCTGAAAAGGCTGAAAACTTAAAAAGCTTCAAATTCAGACGACAGAAAAATATTGATGTATGTTAATAAATTCAATATATAGTCCCTCATCAACAGAATTGATATTAACAATCAAAAAAGAAGAACGAAGTTCTAAATTTAACAGCTTGAATCGTTGGTATAATTTCTTGGATTTCATAAAACATCTTCAAAAAAGACGAATGGGAAAACACTTAACAATACAAAAATCCCGACAGAATAATCACCTGATCTGATTTGGCAAATAAGGAACTTAGAACCAGGAGGTGATGTTTCCTGACATTATAATGCTGGAATAAGGCTTTAGTTTTGCAGCCGAATGAATTCAAGGGTTTTGCCTCAGTTGTCCACAGCTATCAAACGAACTCCAGAGAAAATAGATGCTGAAAAGTAAACCTAGACCTACGACAAAGAGAAGAAGAATCCTTCTTCCAACTTAATTACTGAACAAGGGCCATTTCGATCTTCCTTCGCATTCTTCAATCTAAAACCAGTCGACACTTCTCCACTAGAAAGCCAACTTGCAATTCTGAGCCATTCTCATATAAATCCGCCTTTTAACCTTCCCGAATAGCTTCGACGGCTTGAGAAACTCTTAGCTCCAGACGAAAAAGACATCAAAGTAAAGCTCAAGAAAGGGGGAAACAGTGAACTTTTCACCAAGTTTAGAAATGTGAAAAAAAGGACAATAATCAATCCAAACCCAGTTTGGAAATGTTGTGGAGGAAGACGATTGGAAAATAACTAAAGAAGTAATACTAAAGAAATAATAAAGAAAACAGATTCATGATACTCTCCCCCTCTCTGTTTACAACTTTCACTCTTATAACAAACTCTCTAACCGTTTCCTACACCAGGCCTATTGTTGGATGTTCTGCTGGGCCTCCTTCCCTTTCTGCGTTGCGTTTGGTTGCCCAACTCCTTAGCCCAGTAAGCCCTTTACCATGACAATCCTCCTCCTCAGCTTGACCTTGTCCTCAAGGTTGAAAAGTCAGATATTGGGCTATCACCACTTTCGAGTCCACCCAAGTGGCGTCTGAACTGGGCTGATTTTTCCACTGAATTAACCATTGCGTAACCGGAAAGTTACCTCGCTTAACGACCTTAGTCTGAAGTAATTGCTGGGGGACAGTATGCGGGCCAGAATTAGAAACCACATATGGAGCTAGGCCTGGAGTAGAAATAGCCGACTAGCCTATAGTTTCCTTAAAAAGAGAGACGTGAAAACAGGATAGATACGGGCACCCTCCGAAAGAGCGAGTTTATAAGCAACATGTCCCACCGAGCAATGATCTGGAAAGGACCAACATACTCGGAGAACGTTTGGGGAATTCCATGGGACGGCTGTAAACCAGAATGGTCGCGAAAAAAACCAAGGACGAACTTACTTAGGTAAGGTCAAAAACAATCGCATCATCAATGCCTGAAACGTGGCTGGCCGTGTGTGAGGCCGACGGCTTACTTTGAATCATTATAGACCCGGTGCATTTTGAATGACGTCTTATGGCAATCTCATCTCTACCCGAACTTATGATCACTGCTCGGAGATCAATTGTAGACCTATCGTGGAGCCGTGGACGTTTGTCCAACCAATTCATCTATAATGGAATTGGGATGTATCCTTGATTGTGAGGGTGTTGAGCTACCGGTGATAATCCCAAGACTCACCCACCTGGCCATCCTTTTCTTCAACCAGTAGCAAGGGGAAGCGAAAGAGTGTTACTGGGGGCATATACGTGTGAGAAATCTCACCAGAAGAGTTTTCAATTTTTGTTTCTGCGAGACAGGAAAATCGGTACGGAACAATGCGGAAAGGTTTGCATTCCGGCAATAGAAAAATCCGATGATCGTGGATCTACTCGGTGGAAGGCTGGACGGTTTTTTGAAAACATCGGGGAACGTTGAAGATAGCCCTAATGCTAGAAGGGACGTGTCTGTAGTGGTGGAATGCTCAGGCACCATATGGGATAAATACCATACGACCTTGTTTTCCAGAAGGATCTTTACGTCTTCCGGGCTGGCCATTTGGGGGGATGCCATGTTGTGGTCTGGACAGAAATACTGTGGCCTCGTTAATGGATCTGGATCCTGGGGCTGCTGTGGAGGACGAATGTTACAGGGGTGGCTGAGATCAGTCGTACAGAAAAATTAGGTCACTCCCTCCGAAACGCCAAAGTCGCAAGGATGGAAAAAGCCAAGGTCAAAACATTCGCAATTTAACTGGTTCTCAGGACACTTCCTGGCTATGCCAGTGTTTCACCGTTAGCCCCCATGGACATTGGTGGATCTGCCGGATTGGTCGGAAGTGGAAGTGGGCGGGAGAGCCTTCATACCAATGCCGCTATTCGTACTTCACTGTCAATCAAATCGAGATTAGCTGAGGCCTAACTTCCCGATACTCCGTACGGGAGGTGTCGTTGAGACCCGTTAGGACGTTGAAGGGAGATTTCCATGGGGGCTTTTCCTGGAAGGTGGTCGCACCATCGTCGCCGTTACGAGCGGGGTTTCCTTCTCCACCGAAATCAACAATCAAAAACATGCAAAGTCCGTCCGGCAAAAATGCCCCCGGGTGTATTTTCGTCACACTTGAAACAGAGGCCCACCTCCTTTTAAGTTGTAGTCTCGCTTTTGAGGTACGGTGAACTCGCGAACGATGGACTTGGTAGAGTCGTAGTGGTATCGTTGTGGGTCGTGGTCCCAAGTGGATTTAGGCATCTCTGTCCTTTAGTTGGGATGAATGATCGAAGCGGTTTGGGATACTTATGGAGTCCCAGCGCAGATTCCTGTAAGGCGGCCACCTCGATCGCAGTTCCAGAGTCGAGGATCGAAGCTATTCTGACTATGGCGCAAATTTCTTCTCTCTTTTTGACCACTGGTGAACCAGCGATCCATAAAGGTGAATGCAAAATAGACGGTGGTGTGGAGCTGGTGGATGGTTGTTTCTGTTTGTGTTCACCAGTGACCGGTGGTCTGAAACCGGCCTCGTATGTGGATACCGGAGAGAGCTTGAAGAGGGGTAGCTTGCGAGTCTCCCCTCCGGTTGTTGCGGTTCAGGTTATTGTATTTTTTTCTGGGGGAATAGTTACAAGGTAAGCAAGGCCTCATTTGTACCGAGGAATCTCTCATTATACGTCTGGAAACGAATGATCCATGCAGTTTTGTTTAGCTGCAGTTCCTGAAAATGTTGATCGATGTAGTTAGCTGGGAGGTGAGCTGGCAAAGACTTTCTGCAGCTCTGGTAAACCCCTGATAATTTGTTTCATATTACCCTCCTGGGCTTTTGCTCTGTTTCTGCCATTCCGATCGTAATGTCTCTGATACCAATGTTGTGGAGGCAGACGATTGGAAAATAACTAAAAGAAGTTCATACTCTAAAGAAATCATAAAGGAAAAAGATTCTGTACTATCCCCACGTGTTTACAACGGTCACTTTATAACAAAATCTCTAATCGTTCATACACTGGCCATTGTTGGATGTTCTGCTAGGCCTTCCTTCCCTTGCTGCGTTACTGTTTGGTGCCAAACTCCTTAGCCCAGTAAGAACTTTACCATGATAGGAAGCTTACCAAGATCAATTCTTGATTGAAAAACCAATCGAAGTAATGAACAAGAAGTGAAATTTTAAGAAATACAGACAAAAATTTTTCATGAAGCAGTAAAATCATGTCAACACAAAACCCAGTTATGGTTTTGGAACCGTGATGGGAATCATAATGAGATAAGAGGAAAAATCGGTCCTTGTTTCTTCTTATTTCTGGCTGAGATATGCACCACTGGAGCATCAAGGAAAAAAAACTTGTCTTTCAATGACAGTGACTACTTAATGAATAGAGGGATCAACAATAAAAAAACCAAACCATCTGTTTCTCTAGAAAATTGCAATGACGAAATGCCTTTTATTCTTTACGAGTGCATGGGAAGAAGCCTCATGAGGGAGTTATACGTTGGCTTCCGGAAGAGGCACAGAGCCCAGACCCAAGAGATGCAATCTGCTGACGTGGCACGTGACGTTTAGAGCCAGAGAGGCAAACTAAAACCAGCGCGAGAGGCGTGAGAGGGGATGGATGGTTGTCTGTTTTTACTATTGTTCCTTTCCTCGCTCTTTTCTCTCTCTCTCGTTAATTCGTCTGTATTTCTCTTCTCGCTGTAATGTTTTCCTTTGGGCAATAGTAGACATTCACTTTTCCGGCGGCGGATAGCAAAGCTTAGGTCATCGTAGCAATGGCAATGGAAGAATTCAAGAGGGGGAGAGAAAAGTCGAGAGAGAAAGAGACTAGCGATGGATAATGGGATTGTGCGAGAGTAATAGGATAAAAAGGCAATAGTATCTTTATTTGTTTTTTCTTTGTTAATTTTAATCTCTTAAATGGTTCATTTAACTATGCATAGAATCCTTTTTTTTTAATTATTAACGTACAATTAAATATTTATAATTTATTATATTAAATTAAACAAATTAATGTTGATCACCTCATGAATTAAAATAATATATAATAGCATATTATGTTTAATAGAAAAATATAATTGTGTTTGTCCACATCACTTATTGGATGGTCCTGTGCTTGGATATATGTGAAGGGGATTCCCTCTCCCCTCGAGCTAGCTTTTTGGGATAAATTCTACCATCTAACATGTGTTAACAAATATGAACCGAGCAAGAGCGTTTGGAAGCAGCAGTTGTCTGCATGGATGGTGACGCCCTAGCATGGTTACAATGGGAAGAAAACTGACATGTTTTTTGAATTTGGACTGAGTTTTGCACTTCTCTGTTGGATCAATTTCGCTCAACTCAAGATGGTTCCGCTTGCGAACGATTTTTAGCATTAAGACAAGTGGGCACTATTCAAGACTACCGCAGGGAGTTCGAATTACAAGTTTTCTCTTTGAGAGAAATTCCAGAAGTTGTCCTTTAAAGTCACTTCATTAATGGGCTCCAACCAGAAATTCATGCAGAAGTCAAAATGTTGAAGTCCATTGGATTGCATCGTCTCATGGAGATGGCCCTAAGGATAGAAGAGAAGAACCTCCTCTTGTTCCATGCGAGATTAAGCCCAAGTGCAAACAACCACCGACAAACCTTTCCAGGACTAGCTGCTCCCTCTAGAATTCCTTCCCTCTATGAACCGGTTCAGCCCACTAATTGCCAGCTTCCTTCCAGCCAGCGACTCGCCACCACGAACTCCAGTATGGACAGATTGAATACTACTCGACCTTCACCTAATTGCAGGCGACTTGCCGATGCCAAACTACAGTCTAGATGCAACGAACGCTACACTGTGGGTCACTGCTATGCAAAACGAGAACTACAAGTTTTACTTGCTTTTGACGAACCAGTAATGGAGGAAACCATCAACGACTCAGCGATTTTTGATAAGACCACCGACGAACTTTCAAAAACAATGGAGCTTTCTCTAAATTTGATGGTCAGACTAACAACTCCTTCCACCATGAAACTCCAAGGATCCATGGCGGGACACTCTGTCATCATTTTGATTGACAGTAAGGCAACCCACAACTTTATTTCCCTCTCCCTCATCGACCAACTAAAGTTGTCAATTACACCCACTAAAGGGTATGGCCTCATTATGGGCACAGGCGTTTCTGTTTCGGCAATGGGTATTTGTCGAGATTTAGCTCTCTCATGTCAAGGAGTGGAAATCGTGGCCGATTTTCTCCCTCTAAAATTGGGCAGTACTAACGTTGTTTTGGGGATGTAGTGGCTGAAGACCCTTGGTGGTAGTCATATTAATTGGAGCGAATTAATTATGCGATTCAAGATAGGCGAGATCATGGTCCGATTACAAGGCGACCCAAGTTTATGTTGAACTCAACTCTCTTTAAAGACCCTATTGCGCACGATGACCCCCACTTGTGAAGGGGCACTACTAGAGTTAAATGTGGTGACCCATCAACTAGAGGCACCACAAACCGAAATTCATCCAGATCTTCAGATTATTTTACAACAATTCTCAATATTATTCCAACAACCTTCGGATCTATGCTTCGCGAAGGCACCTCCCCTATCAACGTGCGCCCTTATAGGTACCCTCAATTCCAGAAAGAAGAAATTGAGAAGCTGGTACAAGAAATGTTGCTCGCAGGTATCATTAGACCAAGCATTAGTCCATATTCAAATCCAGTATTGTTGGTTCGTAAAAAAAAAGGATCATGGCGCTTCTGCGTTGATTACCGAGCCTTAAATCATGTCACAATTCTAGATCAATATCCAATCCCCAATATTGACGAATTGCTTGATGAACTACATGGAGTAAACTTATTCTCCAAACTGGATTTACGGTCGGGATATCACCAAATAAGAATTCATCTTGAAGATATTCCTAAAACAGTATTTTGGACCCATGAAGGACACTATGAGTTTGTTGTTATGCCCTCCGGACTTACAAACGTTCCATCAACTTTTCAAGCTCTCATGAACAACATCTTCAAGGGACTATTACGTAAGTTTGTTCTTGTATTTTTTGATGATATTCTCATTTATAGCAAATCCCTACAAGAACATTACAGTCATGTTCAGCAGGTGATGCAGATCTTGAACTCACATACTCTCAAACTTAATGGCAACAAGTGCCAATTTGGGCAGCATCACATAAGTTATTTGGACCACATTATCACTAAATCCAGAGTTTCAACTAATATGGACAAAATTAAAGCAATGATAAATTGTCCTACCCCGAAAACTTTGAAAGAGTTACGTGGTTTTATGGGTTTAATAGGATACTGTAGACGTTTTGTAAAGGGATATGGCATATTGGCTAAGCCATTAACAGATTCATTACGCAAAGATAATTTCTATTAGGGACCTAAGGCTGAAAAAGCATTCTCTACTCTTAAAACGGCAATGACAACTACACCAGTGTTGAGTTACCAGATTTTTCACAGTCTTTTACCTTAGAAACGGATGCATCAGGTCAAGGTCCTGGTGCCGTGTTAATGCAGCATAATCACCCAATGGCTTACTTTAGTCACTCATTGGGCCCCAAAGCACAACAAAAATCTATGTATCAACGGGCATAGTCTTTGTAATACAAAAATGGAAACATTATTTATTGGGTCACAGATTTATTGTGTGAACTGATCAACGAAGCCTGAAATACGTATTGGAGCAACGATTGGCTAGCATAGAACACAAAAAATGGCTGACAAAATTGATGGGGTACGATTTTGAAATTCATTACAAATCGAGATTAGAAAGTTGAGCCGCCGATGCATTATCCAGAGTACGGTCACTTCTTCAATAATGGCTCTCACAGTATCTCATGTTCTTGATTTAGATGAAATAGATAATGCTATTTTTCATGACGCTACACTTAGCTCAATTTCATCTAAAGTTGTTAATGGTACAGCTTCCTTACCAGGATACAGTTTAATTCAAGGTCACTTGCTTTATCAGAGTAAGCTACTATTACCAAGCGACTCTTCTCTCACCAATAAAGTTATTACAGAGTGCCATGAAGGTAAAATAGGGGGCCACTCCGGCTATCTGAAGACCCTTCAACGAGTAGCTTCTTAATTCCACGGGAAGGGCATGAGAGCACAAATCAAACAATTTGTTTCCAATTGTCAAACTTGCCAACAAAACAAGTATTCTACTTTATCTCCATCTGGTCTCTTGCAACCTCTACCCGTTCTGGATCAAATTTGGGAGACATAACTATGGATTTTATTGAAGGCCTACCATTATGTGAGGGATATAATTCAATTGTGGTCGTGGTCGATAGGTTAAGTAAGTTTGCCCATTTCATTACTCTTCATCATCTATTCTCTACTTCCACAATTGCAACAATTTTCGTCAACACAGTTGTTCGCCTACAAGGTATCTTGAAATCAATAATATTGGATCGAGATAAAATTTTCACAAGTAATTTTTGGAAAGAACTATTCAAATTACAAGAGACAACTTTGCAACATAGCAGTGAATATCACCCTCAGACGGACGCCCAATCGGAAGTAGTAAAAAATGTGTGGAGACATATCTTTGATGTTTCTCATCCACCAAACCTCGTCAATGGGCCAAATGGCTTCCTTGGGCAGAATATTGGTATAACACATTGTACCACACATCCATTAACACGACACCCTTCTAAGTGTTGTACGGTCGAGATCCTTCAAATTTAATTCTGTTTTCCAAAGGATCAGCCATATTAGATGACGTGGACCAATGGTTGGGGGAACGAGATAATGCATTAGAAGATCTTAAATTTCATCTCCTTCGGGCTCAAGAGAAAATGAAGACCTCATTACACTCCCACAGACAAGAAGTAAGTTTTCAACTCAGAGACTTAGTATATTTAAAACTTCGACTTTATCGTTTCAAGTCTCTGATTCATCCCCACAATGCTAAGCTGCCCCCACGTTATTACAGACCTTTTCGAGTAATCCAACGGATAGGACCTGTGGCATACAAGTTCATCAAATTCTTCCATCCATCCAGTGTTCCATGTCTCTCAATTGTGAGCTGCTATGGGTGCGACCCATTAGGTGACAAAACTCCCTCCTCAACTCACCTTTGAATATGAACTACTCTTGGAACCAGCGAGGTCCTCAGCATTCGAGCTTCAACAGACAAATCATCTACCTTTCCCGAGGTTCTTATCCGATGGCAAAATTTGCCAGATTCTGACTCTTCTTGGGAACCCTATGACCTCATCCAACAACAATTTTTCACTTTCCACCTTGAGGACAAGGTTACTTATTGGGAGGGGAGTATTGATAAGCCTCCGATACATCTTATGTACACAAGAAAATCTAAAGATCAACCACAGAGGGCAACTAGCAAGAATCATGGAGAAAATAATGCAGAGATACCTTTCATCGACAATAAAGAAGAGAAGATGGCAATTAGCACTAATTAAGGAGAAAGAATAAGTGGGGAGAAGTAGATAATAAGCTCGCTATTAGAGCATTCCTATTTTATTGGTATTAATTTAGGAAAGAAAAATAAATATATAGAGGACATGGTAGAAGAGAGATGACAGGAAAATAATAGGGAACAATGGATCTCCTTATTGTATCTACTCTTGTTCTTATTTTGTTCTTATTGCAATTTCATAAATTAATTTTCTTATCAAATATCTATTATAGAGATTAAAATACGATCATAAATTTTCTTACTCAAGTTTACATGTATTTATAGAGCAAAACCTATACTAAAATTCGTAACGCGGCCTGTTAGCCCAACCTAAAAGAATTAGGATCATCGATCTCTAACATTAACAATGACTAAAGTAGCGTTGTAGTTTAGTTTCACTTTCCATGATTAATAAGTGAAAGAAACATATGATATTTGAAAGGTAGAGATTTTACTGAGCACAACAGAGCTATAAACTAATTTTAAAATTTTAAAGAATGATAAATTTGAATGAACTATAGACAATGTGTACCTTTCCAAAAAGGTGAATACTGTTAGTAGGTTTAGACGAAATTAACGAATGTGAAGCTAAGACACTCTTGTCCAGAGAGAAAGATAGATCAAAGTAACTCGGGATCTTCTCATAGTGAACTTGGCCTTGATCAATTGATTCTACCTGTTGTTCTTCTATTGATCGATGATGTTGTAGATGAACCTCCTCGGATGATAGTAACTTCAAATCACAAGAAATCCCATTTTTGATCTGCATGTCAAATCTCGAGCCTTTGCTACATTCGAACGACACCATCTGCAAAACACATAAAAAAAAAACACTTATTCTAGAATATAACCAAACAATATGATTTATCCTACGAGACCAAATATCTGCCACAGAGAATAATCCTCAGAAAGATGGTCCATTAACATCTGCCTTTCGCGATAATCGTCACAAATGTCTGATCTAGAAGTCTGAAAAGGCTGAAAACTTAAAAAGCTTCAAATTCAGACGACAGAAAAATATTGATGTATGTTAATAAATTCAATATATAGTCCCTCATCAACAGAATTGATATTAACAATCAAAAAAGAAGAACGAAGTTCTAAATTTAACAGCTTGAATCGTTGGTATAATTTCTTGGATTTCATAAAACATCTTCAAAAAAGACGAATGGGAAAACACTTAACAATACAAAAATCCCGACAGAATAATCACCTGATCTGATTTGGCAAATAAGGAACTTAGAACCAGGAGGTGATGTTTCCTGACATTATAATGCTGGAATAAGGCTTTAGTTTTGCAGCCGAATGAATTCAAGGGTTTTGCCTCAGTTGTCCAACAGCTATCAAACGAACTCCAGAGAAAATAGATGCTGAAAAGTAAACCTAGACCTACGACAAAGAGAAGAAGAATCCTTCTTTCCAACTTAATTACTGAACAAGGGCCATTTCGATCTTCCTTCGCATTCTTCAATCTAAAACCAGTCGACACTTCTCCACTAGAAAGCCAACTTGCAATTCTGAGCCATTCTCATATAAATCCGCCTTTTAACCTTCCCGAATAGCTTCGACGGCTTGAGAAAACTCTTAGCTCCAGACGAAAAAGACATCAAAGTAAAGCTCAAAGAAAGGGGGAAACAGTGAACTTTTCACCAAGTTTAGAAATGTGAAAAAAAAGGACAATAATCAATCCAAAACCCAGTTTGGAAATGTTGTGGAGGAAGACGATTGGAAAATAACTAAAGAAGTAATACTAAAGAAATAATAAAGAAAACAGATTCATGATACTCTCCCCCTCTCTGTTTACAACTTTCACTCTTATAACAAACTCTCTAACCGTTTCCTACACCAGGCCTATTGTTGGATTGTTCTGCTGGGCCTTCCTTCCCTTTCTGCGTTGCCGTTTGGTTGCCCAACTCCTTAGCCCAGTAAGCCCTTTACCATGACAATCCTCCTCCTCAGCTTGACCTTGTCCTCAAGGTTGAAAAGTCAGATATTGGGCTATCACCACTTTCGAGTCCACCCAAGTGGCGTCTGAACTGGGCTGATTTTTCCACTGAATTAACCATTGCGTAACCGGAAAGTTACCTCGCTTAACGACCTTAGTCTGAAGTAATTGCTGGGGGACAGTATGCGGGCCATTAGCAAACACATCTGGAGGTAGGCTGGAAGTAGAAATAGCCGACTAGCCTATAGTTTCCTTTAAAAGAGAGACGTGAAAAACAGGATAGATCCGGGCACCCTCCGAAAGCGCGAGTTTATAAGCAACCTGTCCCACTCGAGCAATGATCTGGAAAGGACCAAAATACCTCGGAGAAAGTTTGTGGAATTTCCATGGACGGACTGTAAACCAGAATGTCGTCGAAAAAAACCAAGACGAACTTCCTTAGGTAAGGTCAAAAAATCGCATTCATCAATGCCTGAAACGTGGCTGGCGCGTTTGTGAGGCCGAACGGCATTACTTTGAATTCATATAGACCCTGGTGCATTTTGAATGCCGTCTTATGGCAATCCTCATCTCTAACCCGAATCTAATGATAACCTGCTCGGAGATCAATTTTAGAAAATATCGTGGAGCCGTGGAGTTTGTCCAACAATTCATCTATAATTGGCATTGGGAATTTATCCTTGATTGTGAGGGTGTTGAGCTACCGATAATCCACACAGAATCACCACTGGCCATCCTTTTTCTTAACCAGTAGCACAGGGGAAGCGAAAGAGCTGTTACTGGGGGCAATAATACCGTCGTGCAGCATCTCCAGAACGAGTTTTTCAATTTTTGTCTTCTGCGAGAAAGGACATCGGTACGGAACAATGCGGAAAGGTTTCGCATCCGGCAATAGAAAAATCCGATGATCGTGGCTCTACTTCGGTGGAAGGCTGGACGGTTTTTGAAAACATCGGGGAACGCTTGAAGAATAGCCCTAATGCTAGAAGGGATATTGTCTGTAGTGGTGGACTGCTCAGTCACCATCTGGGCTACATAACCATACGACCTTGTTTTCCAGAATGACTTTAATGTCTTCGGGCTGGCCATTTTGGAGGCTGCCATGTTGTTAGAGTCTGGAATGATAATAGTGTGGCCTTCGTAATGGATCTGGATCTGCTGCTGTGGAGGAACGAATGTTACAGGGCTGTGGCTGAGATCCAGTCGATACCTAAAATTAGGTCACTCCCTCCGAAACGCAAAGTCCGCAATGGATAGGAAAAGCCCAGGTCCAACATTCGCCATGTAACTGGTTCAGACAATTCCTTGCTCTGCAGTGTTTCACCGTTAGCCACCCTGACATTGGCGGATCTGCCGGATTTGGTCGGAAGGTGGAAGTGGGCGGCGAGCCTTTCATCAATGAAGCTATTCGTACTTCCACTGTCAATCAAAATCGAGATTAGCTGCAGGCCTAACTTTCCCGAAATCCGTACGATGGAGGTTGTCGTGAGACCCGTAAGGACGTGAAGGGAGATTTCCAATGGTGGGCTTTCCTGGAAGGTGTCCGCACCATCGTCGCCGTACGAGTCGGGGTGTTCCTTCTCCACCGAATCAACAATCAAAACATTCAAAGTCCTGTTCCGGCAAACATGCCCCGCGGTGTATTTTTCGTCACACTTGAAACAGAGGCCCATCCTCCTTTTAAGTTGTAGATCTGCTTGAGGTATTCGCTGAACTCGGAACGATGGCTTGGTAGAGTCCGTAGTGGTATCGTTGTGGGTCGTGGTCCCCAAAGTGGATTTAGGCATCTCTGTCCATTTAGGTGGGATGAATGATCGAAGCGGTTTGGGATACTTATGGAGTACCCCCAGCGCAGATTCCTGTAAGGCGGCCACCTCGATAGCCTGTTCCAGAGTCGAGGATCAAGCTATCTTGACTATGGCGCAAATTTCTTCTCTCAGACCACTGGTGAACCCAGCGATCCATAAAGGGAAATGCAAATATATCGGTTGGTGTGGATCTTGGTGGATAGGTTGTTTCTGTTTGTGTTCCCCATTTACAGGTGGTCTGAAACCGGCCTCCGTCGTGGATACCGGAGAGCTTGAAGAGGGTAGATGCGAGTCTCCCCTCCCCGGTTGTTTCGGTTCAGGTTCATATTTATTCTGGGTGATATTAGTTAACAAGGTTAGCAAGGCCTCCTGTTGTACCGAGGAATCTCTCATATACGTCTGGAACGAATGATCCATGCGTTCTTGTTTAGCCTGCAGTTCCTGAAAATGTTGATCTGATGTAGTTAGCTGGGATGTGAGCTCGGCAACGACTTTCTGCAGCTCCTGGTAACCCCCTGATAATTTCTTCATATTCCCCTCCTGGGTTTTTGCTCTTGTTTCTGCCATGCCGATCGTAATGTCTCTGATACCACTTGTTGTGGAGGAAGACGATTGGAAAATAACTAAAGAAGTAATACTAAAGAAATAATAAAGAAAACAGATTCATGATACTATCCCCCACTGTGTTTACAACTTTCACTCTTATAACAAACTCTCTAACCGTTTCCTACACCTGGCCTATTGTTGGATTGTTCTGCTAGGCCTTCCTTCCCTTGCTGCGTTACTGTTTGGTTGCCAAACTCCTTAGCCCAGTAAGCCCTTTACCATGATAGGAAAGCTTACCAAGATCAATTCTTGATGAAAACCCAATAGAAAGAATGAACCAAGAAGTGAAATTTTAAGAAATACAAGACCAAAAATTTTTCATGAAGCATTAACAATCATGTCAAACAACAACCCAGTTATTGTTTTGGAACCAGTGAGGGAATCATAAATGAGATAAGAGGAAAATCGGTCCTTGTTTTCTTCTTTCTTTTCTGGCTGATATATGCACCAATGGAAGCATCAAGGAAAAAAACTCTTTCAATGAAGACTACTTAATGAATAGAGGGATCAACAATAAAAACCAAACCATCTAGTTTCTCTAGAAAAATTGAACTGAAGAAATGCCTTTTATTCTTTACGAGTTGTCATGGAAGAAGCCTCATGAGGGATTATACAGTTGGGCTTCCAGGAAGAGGCACAGAGCCCAGACCCAAGAGATGCAATCTGCTGACGTGTCCTTGCCGTTAGAGCCAGAGAAGGCAAATAAAACCAGCTGAGAGAGGCGTGAGAGGGGTGGATGGTTTGTCTGTTTTTACTATTTTTCTCTTTCCTTTCGCTCTTTCTCTCTCTCTCTCGTTACTTCTCTGTATTCTCTCTTCTCGCTGTAATCGTTCTTTGGGCAATAGTAGATTCACTTTTCCTTCGTTCATATTGCTGCTGTTATAACAAGTAGTATCAGAGCAGCTACGATCGGGAAAGATAGCAGAAAACCGAGCGAAGACAAATGAAGAACGTTGAAGAAACTGGCAGGGGGACACCAGGAGATGCAGAAGGTAGTCATAGAGCTCACCACTCTAATGGACGTATTTGAGCAACACTTCCAGGGAATACAAACCGAGCTCAACACCTTTAGGCAAGAGTCCACAACGAAGCAGGACGCCATGATGTCTTTACTAACCAGATTGGCTCAAAACAATCCAGAAACCGGGCAGAAGCATATGGAAACCTATTTTTGGCGACAATGGCAAGCAAAGGGAGATCCATCCCAGCCTACTTTCAGCGCACCAGTACACAGTGCCCCATTCCTGCCATTTTACACAACATACGCCTCTTTGAAGAGTAGTAGGGAGGTTTTTGTTGATGGAACTACAGTCTGCACTCCTGAACAGTCCCCATCCTCTTAGACTCTGATTCCCAAGATCGAACTTGTCTTCTTGATTTGGCGCGACAACGGCTAGCTTTGGACAACCTACCTTCGAAGCTAATTGGATAGTTCTTACATAAATAGAAAGCTTCTGGCAATTTATCACTGGACATGGATTTAGAAATGGATGAGCTCTGTCCAGATAAGACTTTGCCTCCAGTCGCAAAGTCTCCGGTGGTTCTGACATTTGGGCAAATCAAAGTTTCTTTCCAGCCTAATAACAAAGCTAATGGTAACGACATGGTTCGAAGGCGGTGCAGAGACTTGTCGGACCAAGAAGAACATGAGGGACAACAACAACAATATCATCGCATGCCTCCCAATGTCGGAGACAAGGACGGTGGAAGTTATGGTGGTGGCGGTGGAAATCATGGTAGTGGGGGACATTCAGGGACTGGTTATGGTTCTAGTTCTGGTGGTAATTATACCGGAAATTATGGCAGCATGACAAACCAGTCTGGTGGAGGAAATTATGGCGGTAATAGTTATGGAAGTGGAGCCACCTTTGGCGACTCTGGCAGAAATCAATTCAGCTCAGGCGCTGGTAGTGGAACACAAACAGCATGAACGGAAACTACAATGTTGCAGGTGGAATTGGTGGCTCTAAAAACTCTGTCGGTGGCAACGGTGGGTTTGGAGGAAATACCCAAGTTGGGCAAGGAGGTAGCAATCAATGTGGAGAACAAATTCTGGAAGGAAAAATGGATCCCGAGAGTCCAGTAGTTCTTATCATGGATTCATCTGAAGTTTTAATTCGTAAGATTCTGGACTTTAAATCGACAAGAAAAAAATTATATTATGAGCCTCAGTTGTGTAATTTGCTCGATGGGGTGAAACATAATGGCCAAGCTCGGGAAGTTTTCGGAACTTTGCTTGTGTTGCATATTCTTTCAGGGTACAACCTTCTCCTATTTGTTGTTTCTCCACCTACAACTCTGTAATTATCTCGGGTTTGTCTGTCAAAAATTTTCCCGATTCTAAACCTGGAACTACAATGGTCTGTGAAAGAATCTATGTACATGGTTTACCAAGGATTAAATATCTGGGGAAGATTGCCAACACAATCACAGTGCAGGTTCCTGCAAGAAATTCAACTGCAAGCTTACTGAATCTCGAGGTTTGCTTTCATAGAAACATGTCTATTGGAATAGGGATGTACCTTCAAAGCCAGTGGGAGAAAGTTATCAACAGTCCTTGGTCACGGTCCATGACACCTTTCGACCATAAGCTTTTGGATTTGTGAGCAACAAGTTTATCCTTAGAAAGCTTTGAAGTATTTACTGAAGAAGCATTTCTTCTATATCGTATTATATTTTTCACTCTAGGGATTACTTTGATGAGCTTAGCACCCTTTCTCAGCAAATCATTAGTATTCTATTATGGCAATGCTATGGGTGTGGGGGTTCTGCTTGTGATACTGATGGTCCTTTTCCAGGGGATAGAGCTAGTGCAAAACCAGAACTCCACTTCTTCAAATAGGCATTGCGTGGGTATGTCCTTTATTGAAGGTTACTCAGCGGTACAGGTGAAGCAATTGCAAAATCCAAAAGTAGGTTCTGAAACAATTATCGGTCTTGTTATCCGACTAGCAGAACATGATCTTATTCACTGTGACTTCAATGAATTCTATATTATGATTCGCGATGATGAGAAGGTTACTATGATTGATTTTTCTTAGATGGTGTCCATATCGCATCATAATGCCCAAATGTACTTTGACCGTGATGTTGGTTGCATCTTCAAGTTTTTCAGCAAGAGGTTCAACTTGTCTTTCAAACAAGTAGTCGATGACAGTGATGGTGATGAGGTGATGGATGAAGAAAGTGGAAGGCCATGTTTTCCTTTGATACCCAAAGATGCTGGATTTCTTGACAAGGAGCTTGCTGCTAGTGGAATTACAGGGAAAGAGTGTTGGAAGAAGCAAGAAAATAGTTTGCCGCAATCCGGGTCCAGAACAACGATGCATTTGGTTAGAGCTTTTGGGAAATTTCTTCAACTATCAAATTCAAAGGATTCAGTTTAGAAAGACGAGAAGAAGGATAATGATAAAGCAATGAAATGGGCATTGCCGGGTTTACAACCGTCCAAAGTGTCAGAAAATACAGGCTTTGTCTTCTTCATTTTGTCGTCGGAGCTGTTTTTAACGTCGGAGTGTTGAAGAGCATATGATTCTATTGCTCTCCAAAATTTTATCCTTGAGGACAATGATATGTTAAGGGGAGGACTGTCATGGAAAGAGCCTCGTGAGGGATTATACAGTTGGGCTTCTAGGAAGAGGCGCAGAGCTCAGACCCAAGAGATGCAATCTGCTGACGTGTCCTTGCCGTTAGAGCCAGAGGAGGAAGTTAAAATTAGCTGAGAGAGGCGTGAGAGGGGTGGATGATTTGTCTGTTTTTACTATTTTTCTCTTCTCTCTCTGTAACGACCCCGACCCGGCCAGGGCCGCCACGGAAAGACCATAACATAATCTTAACTTAAATCCTCAAATATCTCGCGTAAAATTTTTCTTTTTATATCACTCGTAACGTTTCGACTTCTAAACCACTAAATCGAAGTCTCGGATTATTGAAATCCCTTAAAATCATTCATTTAAAACAAATACTAATACAATCAAAACTTAAAACAATTAAATCAATTAAAACTATTAACTAATTAAAGTAAAACTTAGAATAAAAGAAACTATCATGCTATGGCGATCAGTCGCCCAAAAAGGGGTGACTGATCGCCCTTCGCGATCAGTCGCCCAAAAAGGGGTGACTGATCGCCCTTCGGTGATTGCAACAGGCGACCAGTCGCCTGTTGCAAATCGCCTGTGGCGACTGATTGCCACAGTTTGTGGCGATCAGTCGCCACGCTCTCTGGATTTCTCCAGAGAGCGGCGACCAGCAATCGCCTCTCCAGCGATTTTCAGGCAGGGAGAGGCGATTGATCACCTCCAAGAGGCTATCAATCGCCATGCTCTCTGGAACTTCTCCGGAGAGCACAGCTTTCTCCTCCTCCTTTCTTTCTTCCTTCGTTTCCTCACACCCTGCATTTCACATTCACAACACAAAACACACGACAACCTCATCTCCCTTTTCACTTAAATTTTTCCTTTACCTAAACAAAAACACAACACCAATATAACCTACAATCTCAGGAAGCCAAGAAAACGAACCGCGTGGATCGCTCTAAAACCGAGCCAATCCCTACACGTCTAAATGCTTAAAATCATCAAATAAAATCCAATCAAATTCTCAAAACAAACATCGAACATAAACATGAAATTTCCTTAAAACATCACCAAAGACATACATTATCAAATCATTCAAATAGCACTACTTCAAACCTACATCCACTATAAATTTTCTAAAAAATAAACCTAACTATACACCCTAAAATCCATAATCTTTTTAACCAACAAAACTAACTCACATCACTTCGCCACAAAACAGTTCGGGGCGCACCATCGGACCATCAAGCCAAACCAAAACACACTCCATCGCCACGAGCACAATCCGTCGACCGCCTATTCCTTGTCATCAAGAGAAACTCTCACCTTCACACCTGTCACCTACATCATACAACATAAACATTAAGCCTAATGCTTAGCAAGGGAATGCACTATAGATGACGTATGCATGAATGCATGACTTTTCATAAAACATGTTCATGTACTTGTTCTTATTCTTTTTCTTTTCGTTAACATGGATTAAGGTGGGGATCTTGCTAGGGAGTAGGCCAAGTGCGTGTACATAGTCCTTTCGGCCGTATTCATAGTCCATCGCGTGGATAGTGACAATAGTTTTGTTTTTATGGCCATATTTTCCCAACCCACACTTAATCGTTACCTTTCATTTACTTAAATCATGCATGGAAATATTTCATATGACTTTCGAGCAAAACATGATGCATGAGGAATCTACGTATAACATATCATCAAAACATATCACCAAACAATTCACAATGTACATGGACATACATTATTCTTAACGAACTTCACAAACAACTAATAACTAACATCCTAGGCTACCCGACTCAGTAGACCCCACAATCAGAAAATCATCATCAAAATACAAAAGCCTAACGTTGACACGATGTAGGGCCTTAAAGGCCGGAAACCTAGCACCCACTTACCTAGCGTCCGTAGCAAGCCGTGCACCGTCCGTAAAGTCGTCTCCACCTAAAGCATTTCACAATTAAGGGCATTAAGATCAATCTTAAATAAACGAATTCCAAACTTAAACTAAGCTTCTAGCTAAGACAATTTCTCCTAAAATTTCTCTTTTCTCCATTTAGGCATTTCATCGAGCACGTGGTGCTCACAAAATTCTTAAGCCTACAACAATGGTGTTCATACCCTTCAACCTCCAAAATTGACCAAAATCCATTGATAACCAAAATCTCACATAACTATCATCAATAGTCGAAAATACACTGTCAAAAGGGCACTAATTTAAACATCCTAACGATTTCTAACTAAAATCGAAGATTTCTCACAAAACCGTAAACCAACATCAACCTAACCTTCTATTTCCGACCTAAACTACAACAACAATTACAATTTCATCATAATAACCATCAATTAACAACCCAAACTAATATCTAACTTAAACCGGTAATTTCTCCAACCCTAAATCGGAACCCTAACTAAAATGAGCTCGTTAAAATCAAAGCTAAATCTCTAGAATACTTAGAGTCTTACCTAGGGTACAATTGTTAGGAGAAACGGGAAAGAGATTGCCGGAGAAAAGCCAAAACGTCGGCTGATTGGGAAAACCACCATGAAAGATGAAGAACGCCTAAGGGAGGAGAAACCCTTCTCTGGAGAAAATCGTGGAATGCTCCAAGGGAGAAGAGGGGTATTGAATTTTTAATAAAATTTAACCTCCTAAATTACAAGTTTGCCCTCCCCTCAATCCTTTGCTAAATTCGTTAATTAACTTATCGATTTGGTTTCTCCAAAACTTCCTTATTTCTCCAAATATTCCAATTTAATCTTAGGGTTCTAACGAAACTCTCCGTTCACAAAACGGACTTAATTTACTATTTTTTACGACTTAAAACATATAGGCGGAAAACCGTAACTCGGCGTTACACTATCGATTGGATTTCTAAAAATTTACTTATTCTTCTAAAAATCATCATAAATTCTCAGGGTCCTAATAAAACCTCCTGCTCACAAAACGGACCTAATTTACTTATTTACAAAAATACCCTTAGAGCGGAAACCCGAAAAACTTGGGTGTTACACTCTCTCTCTCTCTCTCTCTCTCTCTCTCTCTCTCTCTCTCTCTCTCTCTCTCTCTCTCTCTCTCTCTCTCTCGTTACTTCTCTGTATTCTCTATTCTCGCTGTAATCGTTCTTTGGGCAATAGTAGATTCCCTTTTCCTTCGTTCATATTGCTGCTCTTATAACACGAGTCCAGCCCAAACACGCACTCTCTCTCTCTCTCTAGTTTATTGTCCAGCACTTGATATTTCCAAGTCGGGTACCTCGTTATCTCATCATCCAGTGGAAAAAGTTAAACAAAAGCAAGTAAAAACCATAACCAAAATCATCATAAAGAACAAGATTCTCTCGCTAGATCTTGAAAATCAAAAGCAGAGATCAGCTATAAACAGAAACTATTGCACAATATTTTAAATATTTATGTTTCCACCCCACTGAGTTTTACACTCCTCCCTACTCCAGATATAAACCAAACTACCAAATTTTTTTTAGCCATAGCTAATGCCTCTCCTTTACTTCATTAATTTCAACCTCTGGCCTCCTCGTGATCTTTATCCAAAGCTGTTTATCCAAAGCCAACCCTAACGCAGCAGGATGCAAAAATAATAAGAAACTGTTATTTAAAAAGAAAACCTTACCTTTTCGGAGAAACCTCAATAATAACTTCCACCATGAAAATCATTTTCGTCATATGGAGGTGGGCCCATTACTTCTCATTCATGGAGGAGGAGGATCGAATCCAGCAACTACATGTTAAGGCCAAGATCTAAAAGGTGAAGAGGTCCCCACTACTTCTTCATTCAGGGGAGAGGATAATGTTTGTTGTAGGCTGGTGGTTCTCGTTCACGAGAAGTGGAGGTATTGAACCCTCTTAACTAAAAATAGACGGGGAAGGGCCTTATTTTGAGTTGTTTGTTCTTACCGAGCCCGTTTGCCATGAAGCTCAAGAAAAAGATTCCCAAATTTAGAGTATCATCCAAAATAAATAACTCACTATTAAGAAAATTTTAATTAAATTAAATAATACATAAAATATTATAAAAGCTTTGGCCTGTCGATTTGAGCACCGAGGTGACACGTCATGGGTCTCAGCGAGAGCTTCGATTTGATATCTTTAATAGCGAATCTGATACCCGTAACAAAAGTTATGGCCCTTCGAATTTGACGATGTCAGAGATCACTAATTTTCATCATTCTCCCCCACCATATAAAAACTCGACCCCGAGTTTTCTGAATATGCTAATTCGTCATCCGGAAAGAATGAAAAAATATTTGCCACATTAAATGTTTTGGATATGCCCATATTGTTTGGCAGCCCAATGACATAAGCATTATCATTGATTTTCTTCTTTATTCGATACGGTCTGTACCTCTTAGGTTGTAACTTGCTATATTTGCCAATCGAGAACCGTTCTTTGCGAATAAACACTATCACTTGATCTCTCATATCATTTATCTTCTGATGTCTATGTTTATCTGTTATTGCCTTATACTTAGCATCGGAATCCTTAATTCTCTGTTTGACCTCTGATGCGACCTTTTTCAACTGTTCCACCATATGCTTTGCTGGAACATTAATGCTAAAATCAGAAGTTTTGGGGAGTCTAATCAAATATAGAGCGTGCTGGAGCGGTTTCGTATAGACGATAGAGAAATGAGACTTTCCTGTTGTCATGTGAATGGCGCTATTATACATAAACTCTTCTATAGGTAGAGCAATGTCTCATTGTTTTGGTTTGTCTGCACACATTCTCCAACTCCTGTCTTTCTTTCGGTTCTGCAAGGCGGGAATAGCGCACGGGCTGATACTCTCCCTGATATGTCCTTTATTTAGGAGCTCTTGCACTTTTTGTTGGAGAATTTCACTCTTTTTAGGGCTCATCCGGTAGTGAGGTAAATTCGATAAACTGGCTTCCGAAATCAAGTCGGTGTGGTGCTGCATGTCCCTCATAAATGGCAAACCACTCGACAACTCATCAAGAAAGATGTCAGCAAACTCTTCCAATAATAGGTTGACTTTCTGGGGTAGCTCGGCCGTCGAATACTTCTCACCAACCACTAGAATCTGTCGCATGATTAGTGGATAAACCTCCCAGGATTCTTTAATCATCTCCTCCGTTTCATGATCTGTTTGGGTAATAGTAAGAAAAGATCGTCCCTCTACTTGAGAAGTTTTAGGACAATAGTTTGCTTTTAGAGGAAGTAATGTGAACTTCATCATGTCCTTCAATTTATAAACGTTATTCTTACCTGCGTGTTGAGCGTCCATGTCAAACTGTCACGATCTACCAAACAGAAAGTGATATACATCCATATCCACGATATCACAGTATACTTCATCTGTATATTTACCGATAAAAAATGGTACCTTGCAGCATTCTTTCACTTAAATCTTCTCGGCTGCTTTGATTCATCTAATCTAGTACAAGGTAGGGTGCTTCTCTACTGGTAATTGTAAAATCTCTATAGCTTCTCAATCGATAATATTCTCGCAACTACCACTGTCGATGATCAAATCAAAGAGTCGACCATTAATAGTGCATCTGGTGCAAAATAATTGATGTCTCTGGAAGCAATCTTTGTGATTAGGAGTGAGCATCAATTTTTGAATCATGAATATCTCCTCTCCCCTCTCTCTGTCCCCCTCCTCAAATGCGTCCTCGTCGTCATCGGGTTTACAAAAAATTTCCTGCTCATTTCATCTCTATCAACAATGTTTATTGTCCTCCAATTCGGACACTCGTTAGACAGATGGCCAGATTGATTGCATCGGAAACATTTGCCAAGAATAGGTCTCGCATAGAGGTTGGTTGATTTTGGTTCTTCTTCACTTTCTGCTACTACTCGCCTCTCAACCAGGTTATCTTCTCTCCATTCTGATCGAGTTGAGGTGTTAGAAATTGACATTTCTTTCTCCGCGTTATTCCTATGAAAATCTTCGTTCTCGTAGATAGGCCTGTTCGAATCAAGCCTACTATTGTTGTCATGTTTCTCTTGGATCGTCACTTTTAGCCTTTATCGCCATATTCTTCGATTCATTCAGATTTTGTAAAATGTGAACCCCAATTTTGTCACGAATATAAGGTTTCAATCCATCCAAGTATCGAGTTACCTGTTGCCCTTCACTTTCTCGTAGATCATTCCTCTCTACCAATCTCATAAACTCGGCTGTATAATCATACAGTTCTTAGACCTTAATGACAACGCTGATACTATTGGAAGAGGATTTGCTCATAGTCAGGGGGTAAGAAATCCGCCCATAATAATTGCTTCATCCGACCCCAGGTTCTAACAGGTTGCTTGCCTTCCCGATAGCACTTGTTTTGGAGTCTCTCCCACCATGTGGAAGCTCCATATTTCAATCGACACACCCCCAATTTTACCTTTTTTTTAAGGAATCTCCATGTATTCAAAAAATCGATCAACCTCAGCAATCCAATCGATGAAATCTTCGATTTTTAAGTTTCCACTGAAACTAGGGATGTTCACATTCAGCTTAAACTGATTTTCAATAGCATGACAGTCATGATTGTTAAATCTACCGTTACCGATGCCAAATCTGCCATGACCGCCGCCAAATCTGTCGTCGCCGCCGCCAAATTTTCCATGACGACAACCAAATCTACCGTCGCCACCGAATCGGCCAATAGTCGCCGCCAAATTGGCCATAACCGCCACCGCCGCTGCCGTCTCTTTCACGTCAACCGTAGCGATTTTCCGTTGCTTTCATTTCTTCGTCATCATTTGAATCAACCTCATAATCAAGTATCAATCATTTTAGATTAGTCGCAAGAACATGTAGTTCATCGCACTCGCCTTGAGCAGTTTCATCTCTCAGACAAACCCTCTCACCATCTTTGTTTCTGCTGACATCAAACCCCAAGGAATCAAAACGACCAATCAAGTCTTCAAGGAGCTGCTCGATATGATGGAAATTTTGATCGATATTTTCCCCTAAGTGTTTGAGTGTCGCCTCTTGAGCCTCTAATCCGGCTCACAAGACTCCCACTTTCTTCAGGATGTGATTGCTTCCTGAACTAATCATCGTAGGCTGAACTGAAATTGGCTTAGATACCACATGACGCAGCGGGATGCGCAAATAATTAGAAACGCTATCCAAAGAGAAAACCCTAACTTTCCAGAGAAACCTCAATAATAATTCTCAAAAGAAAAAGATCCCTAAATTCGGAGTATCATCCAAACTAAATAACTAACAATTAAGGAAAATTGAATTAAATTAAATAATGTAAAAAATATTATAAAAGCTTTGGTCGGTCGATTTGAGGGCGATGTGACACGTCGCTGGTCTCAACAAAAGCTTTGATTTAATATCTTTAATAGCGAATCTGATAACAATAATAAAAGTTGTGGCATTTCAAAATTGACAAGTTCGGAGGTGGCTAATTTTCATCAAAACCACAAATAAAGCAGGAAAAATTTGGGAGGCTCTTTAAGTGGCATAGGTTACCACTAGGACTAGGAAGAGTTGCTGGAGGCTACAGTAACTAAAATGGTAGCTCACCCTCCATTATGTACCTTTAGTTCTGATCCTGGGCCCACTTGTGCCTCTTGTAAGAGTCGAAAGAGACCCCCTTATTGTTTAAAGATGAGGAATTTGTATTCTACTGCCATTTCTGCAGGTTTACTGGTTTTGCACACTTCTGAAGACAAAAAGAAAGCATTCAGTGCTTCGAGAAAAATTAATAATCGGTGATAACTCTTAAATTAGAGATATTTTATATGGTACTTAATTGATAAAACTTGTATGATTTGAGTGAAGGTAAGAAGAAATGAGTAGTAATTTACTAAAATTACTATGTAGTGCTGCAGCGTTAGTACCTTGATTTAATTTAATATATTTCATGCAGATTATCAATTAAAAGCATATTTTTCTCCTTAAATCGAATTTTATATTTTCATATTTAAATGCAATTTTATTAGAGGGAAAATCAAATTCAAAAGCTGAAGATTATGGAGGGAGAGGAAGCAAATCAAGTAAATTGAGGAAATTCGTTGCTGATTATGGAGAGAGAAAATGCTGGAATCATGGAAGAGTAAAACAAATTAATTGAAATTAGGAAAAATGGTAGAAATAGATTTGGAATTAATGGAGCACATGAAAAAAAAAACCAGTAGATGCTTAAAGAAAAGCAGCAGTGGACGTAAAAGGGACAGCAGTAAAAGACAAAAGCAACAGTAGATGCTGAAAGAAAAGCAGCGGTGGACGTAAAAAAAGGCAGCAGTAAAAGACAAAAGCAACGGTAGATGCTGAAAGAATGAAATAAAAGACGGGCACTGGGCAGCGGTGGACGTAAAAAAAGGGCAGTGGTAAAAGACAAAAGCAACGATAGAAGCTGAAAGAAAAGCAGCGGTAGATGCTGAAAGAAGGAAATAAAAGACGGGCACTGGGGCAGCGGTCGATGTAAAAAAGGGCAGCACTAAAAGACAAAAAAACAACTCAACAGAGAGATTTATGGAGAGAGAGAAAAGGCAAAAATCCTGGAAGAAAGCTAAAAAAGGGGAACAATAAAATAAAGAAGATCAGAGAGAGAAAATAGGAGAGTACATGCAAACCAGACGAAGGAGCATAAAAAGAGACAAAAAAATTCTGATATAGCTCTGGATCTGCAGAAGACGACTGACGACGATTCTTGATCTTTTTCTTCTTCTCTTATTTTTACTGTTTATGAACGATATTATTTTTTAGTTTTATTTAGTTATGTTTAGTAACTAAACTTTTCATCTTCGTTAGGACGATAGTACTCGTTACGATTTTTGCTACGATCTCGATTTTGTTATGCAATTGTTTATTGAACAATTATTTGTGATATTCCTTGCTAAGTCAGATCATATCGATAGATAGGTTGACGATCCATATTTATATTGTATCAATAGATAGATATAAATTGTTAGATGCACGAATAATTAATTTGATTAAATTGTTACAACGTGGTTAGCATTAATTCGATTGGCAATAAGAATGGGGCAATTAGGAAATTCAATATTAGTTACATTCCTTCAAGGTTGAAAAAAAATCTAAATTGAATTTACCTATGCAATTCGAAAGAATCCTAGAATTATTTAATTCTTACTGTTCATAGATAATACTGCAGAGCATTACCAGAGCATCAGTAGTAAAATTATCGTAACGAAGAAATTGATCCTAGCCAAGGCCTTCTTTTATCATTTTTACCTCATTTATTCTGATTTACTTTGTTTCATCGTAATTCTGATTTTATTTCTATTTATTTTCATTTATCATCTTAATATTTTTATAGCAATTAATTTACTAAGAATATCCTCGTGGGATCGATACTTTACTTACTTATTACTTCGTTACCGACATGTGCACTTGCGTGTAAGTGTGTAAAAACACTAACAAATTTTTGGCCCCGTTGCCGGGGATATTGATTAGTTGTGATTATTTTGCTATAATTATTTTATTTTATTTTACGTCATTTTATTTTAATTGATTTCTATAATTTCAGGTATTATTGATTTATGCCGAACGAAGAAAACGCACAGGATCTTGTACCAATAGATCCCGAAATTGAAAGAACATTTAGAGCTAGAAGAAGACAACAGCAACAATAGTTTATTGAGGGAGATAATATGGCGAACGTAGAAAGAGAAAGGGACAATGATGAAAGAGTTGTTGATGACAGAGACAGGCCTATTCAAGATTTTGCTATTCCTACACTAAATGATCTAAATCCTAGAATAGTAGACCAGACCTTCGTGCCATCAGATTTGAGCTTAAACCGGTGATGTTCCAAATGCTCCAAACGATTGGACAATTTACTGGAGCAGTTAGAGAAAATCCTCATCGCCATTTGAAAGTGTTTGGTGAAGTTAGTGACTCTTTCAACTTCCCAAGAATATCTGCAGAAGCGTTAAGGTTAAAATTATTCTCATATTCTTTGAGAGATAGAGCCAGAGATTGGTTGAACAGAATTCCTTCAGACACTATTACTACTTGGGGGGATCTTGCTAAGAAATTTATTATGAAGTATCACCCACCAGTGAGGAACGCAAGGATGAGAAATGAAATCACAAGCTTCTAGCAAAGAGATGGAGAATCACTCTATGAAGCGTGGGATAGATTTAAAGAACTGCTGCGACAATGCCCAAATCACGGGATACCTCATTGGATTCAGTTGGAAACGTTTTACAACGGGTTGAATGGACAGACCCGATCGATTATTGATGCAGCAGCCAATGGAACACTGCTATCAAAATCTTTTAACGAGGCATATGACTTACTGGAAAGAATGGCGGTGAATAGCTATCAATGGCCATCAGACAGGAACACAACTGCAAGAAGAGCACCTGGAGTTTATGAAGTCGATGAAGTAGCTGCTCTTAATGCAAGATAGCTTCACTCGAAAATGCCATCAAGGCTATGAACAAACAACATCAACCAGTAACCAGAGAGATTTCATGCATTTTTTGCGGGGAGAACCATGATGATAGCTCATGCCCTACAAATCCCGAATCAGCAAATTACGTGGGGTATAACCGAAATAATAATCCATTTTCACAAACGTACAACCCTGGATGGAGATAGCATCCAAACTTCCAATGGAATTCACAGCAACAGAATAATACAATACCTGCAAGATCTACCGATAATTATGCCCAGAACTACACTCAGCAAATTCAGAAGCCAGTATCTCAAGAAAAATCAGATAATTTTTTGAAGGAATATGCTTCAAAGACAGATATAATATTGCAGAATTTAGAAGCCTCCATAAAGAATATTGAAACCCAACTGGGGCAGCTAGCTCAATCTGCAAATTCGAGAAGCATGGGACAATTACCAAGTGACACTGAAATTCCACAGAGATCAGAAAAGGAACACTGCAATGCTATTCTATTAAGGAATGGAAGAGAAGTAGAGATTCCAGAAAAGCCACAGAAGGTGGAGAAACCAAAGAATACTAACCAAGAAGCGGAAATAGAAACGCAACCCAGTACTAAGAGTTTACAGGAAAGAGAAGTGATGATTGAGAAAGAGAGCACTGAAGAGGCCAAAGAGAATAATCTGGAAACTGAAGAAATAAATATCAATGCTGCAGCTCTGCTCGCAGCATCGCAACAGCATCGATCTGTCGAATTACGAATTCAGAAACCTCCTCCACCGTTTCCACAGAGGCTACAAAAACACAACCAGGAAAAGAAATTTAAAAAATTCCTGGATGTTTTGAAACAATTGCACATCAACGTACCATTGGTGGAAGCTCTTGAACAGATGCCACATTATACGAAATTCATGAAAGACATTTTATCCAAAAAGAGGAGATTGGGAGAGTATGAGATGGTGGCTATGACTGAATAAACGAGCTACATATTGCAGAACAAGATTCCACCGAAGCTGAAGGATCCTGGAAGCTTCACCATCCCTTGCACGATCGGCAACAACTGTTTTGGAAAAGCTCTGTGCGACCTAGGAGCAAGTATTAACCTAATGCCCATGTCGATTTTTAAGAAACTGGGAATAAGAGAAGCTTGACCTACTACAGTCATCTTGCAATTAGCTGACCGCTCTCTAACTCACCCTTAAGGAAAGATAGAAAATGTACTCGTTAAGGTGGATAAGTTTATCTTCCCAACAGACTTTATTATATTGGACTATGAAGCAGACCATGAAGTTTCCATAATTTTGGGAAGACCTTTCTTAGCTACGGGGAGAACATTGATTGATGTCCAGAAATGTGAACTTACAATGAGAGTCAGTGATCAGCAAATCACATTCAATGTTTTGAAAGCGATGAAATTTCCAGATGAGGCTGAAGATTGTTACTTGATAAAATATGATGAAATGCCACATGACGAAAAAAAGCATTCAGTACCAGCAAACAGCAAGAGAAAAAGTTATGTAAAGAGAAAGAAAAAGAAAAAAAATGGCACGACAAAGAAATAAAAAAGCGAGTTTTTGAAAGAGTGATGGAAGTTTATCCATATGGCACCTTTGAACTACGAGATGAAATAAATGGTCAAAATTTCAAGATAAATGGACAGAGAGTAAGGCTTTATCATGGAGAAAAATTGACAGAAATTGCCTCAATTACTCTCGAGGACAGTAAAGAAAAGTGACATATGGAGAAGTCTAGCTGAAGACTTGAAAAACTTAGCGCTATTAGGGAGGCAACGCTCAATAATATTCTTTTATTATATTCTTTAATTTTATTTGCATTTTTATTATTTTCAGGTTTGAATTGGTTATTTCTGATTTTTATTTTTAATTTTATCATCACCGTATTTTCTCTCGAGGTTTTTATTAGGGTTAGTTAACCGCCACGAAATTACCATCGAAAGATCAATGAAACCCATGCCACTCCTTTAAGCGCCCGAATGAAGAATAATACCAGGGAAGTCCTACCTCCTAACCTTATTTTGTTTTATTTTTCTATGAACTTCATGTTGTTTGGCAGTGGGGACACTGCCAATGTTTAAGTTTGGGGGTAGTCGAACAATTAGAATGTTTCATGTTGACTGCTTAATTTGGTTTAGTTTGTTGTTCCTGTTTTCGTTGCTATATATTAAAAAAATGATGAAATGAAGAACAATGCAATTTAATTTCCTAATATTTTTTAATTTAGTAAGTTATTGAATAATGCCATTGTCACATATTATTAGAAATTAATTAAGATTTATTCTCATAAGCTTAGTTGTTCCTAACACACAAACTCCTTTGGTTGCTTAGGAATATCATCATTTCTAGACATTACAATTATATCTATGTGTCAATAATTTAGTGTTTGATGAAAGAAATTAGCAATGAAAGACTTCTTCTAAAAAAATATATAATAAATAATAAGTTTGGAGGTTATATAAAATAAAATAATAAAAATAAATAAATAAATGCAATTTCTTAATCTACTTTCAATTTCGAGTGAGTCTTTTAGATACTCGATGGGTAGAAATAAATTAGAGGTACTTTTGGAGGAACTTCGTTGCATATTTATTGGCTATACTCCTCTATTTGATATGAGTATATATCTTGAGGTGATACTACTGAGTAACCGAAGGACTTCATCATAAATGTTGTCAATCGCGTAAAAATGTAGTGTGACGTATAGATAAAGTCAATGTAATTCAAAATATATATATATATATATATTTATCCCCCTTACTTATTTAAAAATAATAAAAGAAAGAAGAAGAATCTTTGAAAGCTAATGGATTTAGGAAAAAACGTTAAAGAGTTGACACTCTATGATATGTATTGTGATTTCTAGTTTTGATTGTTGAACTTAGCAATTCAATTGGAGTTTAAACACACACACACTTTTGAAAATTAGTTTATTGAGAATTAAATCTATATTGACTGATTTTAATTGTGATGGTGAAATTTTTCAATAATTTACAAGTAACGAGATATGAGTAGTAATTTACTAAAATTGCTATGTAGTGCTGCAGTGTTAGTACCTTGATTTAATTTAATATATTTCATGCAGATTATCTATTAAAAATAGATTTTTCTCCTTAAATCAAATTTTATATTTTCATATTTGAATGCAATTTTATTAGAGGGAAAATCAAATTCAAAAGCTGAAGATTATGGAGGGAGAGGAAGCAAATCAAGTAAATTGAGGAAATTCGTTGCTGATTATGGAGAGAGAAAATGCTGGAATCATGGAAGAGTAAAACAAATTAATTGAAATTTGAAAAAATGGTAGAAATAGATTTGGAATTAATGGAGCACATGGAAAAAGCAACGGTAGATGCTGAAAGAAAAGCAGCGGGGGACGTAAATAAGGACAGCAGTAAAAGATAAAAGGAACGGTAGATGTTGAAAGAAAAGCAGCGGTGGACGTAAAAAATGGCAGCTGTAACGCCCCAAGTTATCTGAACCCGTTCGTCACACCATGCCCGTACATGACTAAAATTACAATCATATTTTTTTTTTGAAAACTTGACATAAGCGGAATCTCCAAAACAATAATATTCGAAACTTGCAGCGGAAATCATTTAAGTAAAATGGAGTTAAACAAAACTATTGTACAATCCTTGAATACTCAGTTAGAATTTTTAGGAATAATCGGCAAAAGGAATAAAGGATTAAATCGCAGAACACTTTATAAGTTTCAAAAGTCAAACGCATCGCCCGCTGAACAAAGTCAACAAAAAGAGGCTGAAGCAGAAAATAGAAGACATCATCTGGTGGCAAAACGAAAAAATACGCTCTACACCTTCCGGTGACGTCAGCCGGATGATCGACGCTATACAGCATCCACCAGTGGCTAGACGACAAAACACTTCTTACATCTTCCGGTGGATTAACACACGACATCCACCGGTCACTAAACGACAAAACATTTCCTACATCTTCCGGTGGATTAACACACGACATCCACTGGTCACTAAACGACAAATTTCGTTCTATATCATCCGATGGCTTCAACTGAAGACATCTTCCGATAGACAACAGAACAACAACTCAACCTACAGAAAAGAATTTACTCACTTCACTAAAACCATTCAAAAACATTTCAAACCATCACATTACTAAAATTCCAGCGAGTGCCAACATTAAATCCCAACAGAACACTATTATCAAAAAGATCTTGAAATCGTTTTCAAAACATTGTATTGCTCAAATTCAGTAAAAACAACATTTTAAAGTCCAACGGAACACTAATGTCAGGAAATCTCCAAAACTAATTCAAAAGGTTGCCACCACTACTGTCATGAAAACTCACTGTACTCAGATTGAATCATTATCAATTAGACCTTCACAACCGCTGACACCAGTTAACCCGCCTCATCAGTTTACCAGACCGGAGTATGAACGTACCCCTCCAACCACAACTACTGATCTGTGCACGCGGGAAATTCACCTGCAGTATTCTCTTCACCTACACCACAAAACTCATCTATTAACCTAATGCTAAGCAAGCAAAGCAAGAAATGAAATGTGTACTGAAATGTAAATCCTAAATATGCAGTTTCTACTTTCATTTCCTCAGTTATGTTGCATTCGTTCACTGGTCTGATGATCCCTGATACAATGGGAGGTGGATCAATTTTCCCAGGGTATGAATCCATATACTCAATTAAGGGGCGGATTAATTCCCTTAACAACTGATTTGATCCTTGATACAATGGGAGGTGGATCAATTTTCCCAGGGTATGAATCTGTATGTTCGATTAAGGGGCAGATTAGTTCCCTTAAAAGTATACTATTACAATCTATTCACATCTCACCATGCTACTTCATGTAAATTCATTTTCGTTTTCTTTCAAAATATGATGCATGGCAACTGGAAAGAAACATACATTCATGCACACACAAATCCTACTGTTTTGTGATGTAGACCCGAAGGCACATACAAACTTTACTTACCTGGTCTCCTGGAAGAACTTGGTTGCAAGCTACTTCGGGTATTACTCAAACCTAAAACCATAGACAGAGCATACATTAAATTTCCTCTAATCTTCATTCTAAACCACTAGAAATCTAAGGGAAACTGTTTTGGGAATTCTAGTCATTGTGCATTCTCGATTTTCAACTTAAACCGAAACCACCACTCGCTTACCGCCTTCTCAAAACCTCATATATCATCCCTCCTATCAACGATAGATACAATGTAATAAGAAATAGAAGCAAAACTCACCGAGTTCGGAGGAAATCGCTGGAGGAAGTCGAAGGGGGTCTCCTATCGCGCTCTGCTAAGCTGAGGAGCTGAGAATGGAAGGGAAATGAAATAAACAGTGGCGGCTACTTCATTAATAGTTTCCTTAAATACGTTAACCTTATTACTATCAGATTACCATACTGCCCTCCCTTAGTCATACATTAACCTAGTCATTAATCCTCCATAACAATAATGTCTCACGATTTGATTAAATAATTAGATTGTGATTAAACCGGGTGCTACAATCTACCCTCCTTAAAAGAATTTTGTCCTCAAAATTCATTATCTGAACAACTCAGGATGTTGGTCCATCATGTCTTGCTGGCGCTCCCAAGTTGTCTCCTCTATGTTCTGGTTGTGCCATAAGACTTTCACTAGTGGAACCTCCTTGTTGCGCAACACCTTTACTGCATAGTCCAAGATTCTTACAAGTTTCTCCTCATATGCAAGAGTAGGAAGAACCTCAATGTCCTGCTGTTCCACAACCTGATATGGATCTCTTACACACTTCTTTAACATAGAAACATGGAACACATTGTGGATTCCTTCCATAGAAGCCGGTAACTGCAACATGTAGGCTGCACTCCCAACCCTTTTCAAAATTAAGAATGGTCCAATAAACCTGGGATTTAACTTTCCTCTCTTCCCGAATCTCACAACTCCTTTGAATGGTGACACCTTAAGAAAAACTTCATCACCTACTTCAAACTCTAATTCTCTTCGTCTTTTATCAGCATAACTCTTCTGGTGGCTTTGAGCTGTCAGAATTCTCTGTCGGATGAGGGCAACCTTCTCCACAGTCTGTTGCACAATGTCAGGACCAAGCAACTGTGCTTCACCAACTTCAGCCCAGTACAAAGGAGATCTGCATTTTCGTCCATATAATGCTTCGTATGGAGCCATGCCTATTGTTGCTTGAAAACTGTTATTGTATGAGAACTCAACCAATGGTAAATATTTACTGCAAGATCCTTGAAAATCCAATATGCATGCTCGGAGCATATCTTCTAAGGTCTGAATGGTTCTCTCGGATTGTCCATCTGATTGAGGGTGGAAAGCTGTGCTAAAATTAAGCTGTGTTCCCATAGCCTTGTGCTAACTTTTCCAGAACTTAGATGTAAATCTGGAGTCTCGGTCGGAAACTATGGTGCTTGGAACACCATGCAGCCTAACAACTTCGTGCACATACAATTCAGCAAGCTGATCCATCGAGTAAGTCACCTTTATTGGTAGGAAATGAGCTGATTTGGTTAAACGATCAACTATCACCCAAATTGCATCATGTCCTTTTACTGTCCTAGGTAATCCTGTAACAAAATCCATAGTTATTTGTTCCCATTTCCATTCGGGAACTGGTAAAGGTTGTAATGTCCCAGTAGGCCTCTGATGTTCAGCTTTAATCTGTTGACAACACAAACATGTTCCTACATATTCGGCCACGCTTTGTTTCATACTAGGCCACCAGTAGTGTTGCTTAAGGTCTCTGTACATCTTTATACTTTCAGGGTGAACAGAGAACCTGGAAGAGTGTGCTTCAGAAAGAATCTCATCACGGAGTTCCTTAATGGCTGGAACAAACCACCTATTTCTAAACTTGAGGATCCCATTAGCAGAATAGTTAAAATCTGATTGGTCTGTAGAATTCATGCTTGACTTGTACTTGTTACACTCATCATCATTCGTCTGAGCTTCCTTTATTTTCTCTAGAACGGTAGGCTTTAAGGTTATGGCTGATAGTATAGCTGATACACTGGTTACTGCTTCTAGGTTAAATTTTTGGAATTCTGATTCTAAAGCTAATGGCATACTGAAAATCATAGATGGGGTTGATGTTGTTACTCTACTCAAAGCATCAGCCACGACATTTGCTTTGCCGGGATGGTATTTAATCTCAAAATCATAGTCTTTTACAAATTCCAACCATCGACGTTGTCTCATGTTTAGTTCCTTCTGTGTGAAGATATACTTCAGGCTTTTATGATCTGAAAATATCTCACAAGATTGTTCATACAAGTAATGCCTCCAAATCTTAAGTGCAAATACAACTGCAGCTAATTCTAAGTCATGGGTAGGGTAGTTCTTCTCATGTGTTTTCAACTGTCTAGAGGCATAAGCTATTACTTTACCATTATGCATTAACACACAACCAAGACCAATTTTGGAAGCATCACAATAAATACTAAATTTACCATCTTCAGCTGGAAGGGTTAAAATTGGAGCATTGGTTAGTTTCTGTTTCAAGGTCATGAAACTATGTTCACATTCATCAGTCCATATATACTTCACATTTTTCCTGGTTAACTTAGTAAGGGGTGTAGCGATTTTTGAAAACCCTTCGATGAACTTCCTATAATATCCTGCTAAACCAAGAAAACTCCAGATATCTGTAGCATTATTCGGTTGAGGCCATTCCTTAACCGCTCGAACTTTGGCTGGATCGACAGATATTCCATCTCCAGAGATCACGTGACCAAGAAAGTGAACTCTGTCCAACCAAAACTCACACTTGGAAAACTTAGCATAAAGCTAGTGCTGTCTAAGTACTCCTAACACCAAACTCAAATGCCTTGCATGCTCATCCTTAGTTCTAGAATAGATCAGGATGTCGTCTATGAAAACTATGACAAACTTGTCCAAGTACTCGTGAAACACCCTATTCATGAGATCCATGAAGGCTGCTGGCGCATTTGTCAAACCAAAAGACATAACCAAAAACTCATAATGTCCATACCTTGTGCGAAAGGCAGTTTTTGGGATATCTTTAGATTTTACCTTCAGCTGGTAATAACCGGACCTAAGGTCAATCTTAGAGAAAACTCTTGCACCCCTAAGCTGGTCAAATAAGTCATCAATTCTCGACAAAGGGTATTTGTTTTTGACAGTTAACTTATTCAATTCTCTATAATCAATGCACATACGCATTGATCCATCTTTCTTTTTGACAAAAAGGACAGGTGCACCCCACGGTGAAAATCTTGGGCGTATGAACCCTTTCTCCAATAGATCCTCCTTGTTTCTTTAATTCCTTAAGTTCAGTTGGAGCTAATCTATATGGATTTTTAGACACAGGCTCGGCTCCGGGGTAAATATCTACAACAAATTCAATTTCTCTATCTGGCGGTAAACCGGGAAGGTCATCTAAAAACACTTCGGGGAAGTCTTGGATGATTAAGACATTCTGAGGATTTGCTTTTTCCACAAGCTGTGTGTCTAGGACGCTAGCTAAGAAGCACAAATACTCTCCGCACGGGGAAGGTCTAGTGTTAATAGAAGTCATCACATACATTTTCTTACTCTTCTTTGAAGCTTGAAAGGTATGTTTCAACCTACCAGGGGGGTGAAAGCTAACTACTCCAGTTCTACAATCGATTGTGGCGCGATGTTTAAACAACCAGTCCATTCCTAGGATTACATCAAATCCTATTATATCCATGATTATAAGATCATCAGGTAGACTTACGTTCCCTACTAACACCTTACTGTCAAGCATCACCTGGTTAGAGTGCATGCGCTCACCAGAAGGTAATGCTACGCTAAACATATGTTCAGAAGAAGCAAACCGTACATCTAGCTTATCAGCAAAAGCAGAGGCTATAAAAGAATGTGTTGCACCCGAATCTATCAAAGTAAAAGCAGGTACAGAGTTGATCAATATAGTACCTGACACCACAGCATGCTGGTCCTCCTCTCCTGACTCTACCATGGAAAATATTCTCGGCTTTATCCTAGCAGGGCCACTCTTCGACGTTGGGCAATCTCTAACAGTGTGTCCCGGCTTGTTACAGTTGAAGCATCGAAGGACTCTGGGCTTAGTGCAGTCTTTGAATGAGTGTCCAACCTCCTCACAGTTGAAACACCTTCTAGAAGTCCACCTACATTCCCCCGGGTGATTCTTTGAACATGTTGGACATTGGGGAAAATTCTTGACATTCTGCACTTTCCTTCCTACTCCCTGGCTATTTTGGCCTTCACTTGGCCTCTTCGTTCCCCTTTGTTGGGGTGGCTGGTTAAACCTTTGCGGAGCCTCCTTTGGTCCAGCACACTTCCCTTCAGCCTCTTCCACTTCCAGAGCAGTGGACACCACCTCACTTAATGTCAAACCTTTAATACCACAAAATTTAACTCCTCGGTAAATTTCTGGCTTCAGCCCATGCACAAATTTGAACACCTTATCCTCATCCTTGTGAGCAAAGTGTCCAGCAAATCTGGACAGGGACTCAAACTGCCTACTATACTCGGCCACGGACCCTGTCTGCTTCAAGTTCAGGAACTCCAATTTCTTCGCGGTCTGGACAGTACTGTTAAAATACTTCCCATAGAAAACATCCTTGAATTGCGACCAAGGCATCGTCAAAACATCTGTGGTGGTCTTTATTGTTTCCCACCAGAGTTGAGCTTCACCAGCTAAATGAAAGGTTGCCAACGTGACTTTTTCTCCCTCTCCAATGTTGGCACACCTAAACATGCTTTCAATCTTTCTAAGCCATCCTTCAGCAATAACTGGATCAGTTGACTGTCCATCAAACGTGGGTGGTCTTAGCCTCCTGAACCTATCTCCCGAATGTTCACCACTAGAACCCGAGTTGGCACTTCCTTGTGCTTCTCGGTTCAACAACACACCTAACTGGTCGGACTGTTGACGCATCAATTCTGTCAGCTGTCTGATTACACTAGAGTCCTCCTCACGTTTTGGACTTGGTATCTCTCTTGGTATCCTCGGCCTTCCTGGTCGTCTAGCCATTTTGTTAAATTCCTGAATAAAGTTAAATATGTTCATAAGTACCTAGTAGCTAAGGTTAATGTAAACACTTACAGTTGTTGGAGCACGTCCATGCAACGATGGGCTATGATGAGTAATCTTTTGAACGGTTTAACTGAATGTCTCTGATACCACACTGTAACGCCCTGAGTTATCTGAACCCGTTCGTCACACCATGCCCGTACATGACTAAAATTACAATCATATTTTTTTTTTGAAAACTTGACATAAGCAGAATCTCCAAATCAATAATATTCGAAACTTGCAGCAGAAATCATTTAAGTAAAATGGAGTTAAACAAAACTATTGTACAATGCTTGAATACTCAGTTAGAATTTTTGGGAATAATCGGCAAAAGGAATAAAGGATTAAATTGCAGAACACTTTATAAGTTTCAAAAGTCAAACGCATCGCCCGCTGAACAAAGTCAACAAAAAGGGGCTGAAGCAGAAAATAGAAGACATCATCCGGTGGCAAAACGACAAAATACGCTCTACACCTTCCGGTGACGTCAGCCGGATGATCGACGCTATACAGCATCCACCGGTGGCTAGACGACAAAACACTTCTTACATCTTCCGGTGGATTAACACACGACATCCACCGATCACTAAACGACAAAACATTTCCTACATCTTCCGGTGCATTAACACACGACATCCACCGGTCACTAAACGACAAATTTCGTTCTATATCATCCGATGGCTTCCACTGAAGACATCTTCCGATAGACAACAGAACAACAACTCAACCTACAGAAAAGAATTTACTCACTTCACTAAAACCATTCAAAAACATTTCAAACTATCACATTACTAAAATTCCAGCGAGTGCCAACATTAAATCCCAACATAACACTATTATCAGAAAGATCTCGAAATCGTTTTCAAAACATTATATTGCTCAAATTCAGTAAAAACAACATTTTAAAGTCCAACGGAACACTAATGTCAGGAAATCTCCAAAACTAATTCAAAAGGTTGCCACCACTACTGTCATGAAAAGTCACTGTACTCAGATTGAATCATTATCAATTAGACCTTCACAACCGCTGACACCAGTTAACCCGCCTCATCAGTTTACCAGACCGGAGTATGAACGTACCCCTCCAACCACAACTACTGATCTGTGCACGCGGGAAATTCACCTGCAGTATTCTCTTCACCTACACCACAAAACTCATCTATTAGCCTAATGCTAAGCAAGCAAAGCAAGAAATGAAATGTGTACTGAAATGTAAATCCTAAATATGCAGTTTCTACTTTCATTTCCTCAGTTATGTTGCATTCGTTCACTGGTCTGATGATCCCTGATACAATGGGAGGTGGATCAATTTTCCCAGGGTATGAATCCATATACTCAATTAAGGGACGGATTAATTCCCTTAACAACTGATTTGATCCTTGATACAATGGGAGGTGGATCAATTTTCCCAGGGTATGAATCTGTATGTTCGATTAAGGGGCGGATTAGTTCCCTTAAAAGTATACTGTTACAATCTGTTCACATCTCACCATGCTACTTTGTGTAAATTCATTTTCGTTTTCTTTCAAAATATGATGCATGGCAACTGGAAAGAAACATACATTCATGCACACACAAATCCTACTGTTTTGTGATGTAGGCCCGAAGGCACATACAAACTTTACTTACCTGGTCTCCTGGAAGAACTTGGTTGCAAGCTACTTCGGGTATTACTCAAACCTAAAACCATAGACAGAGCATACATTAAATTTCCTCTAATCTTCATTCTAAACCACTAGAAATCTAAGAGAAACTGTTTTGGGAATTCTAGTCATTGTGCATTCCCGATTTTCAACTTAAACCGAAACCACCACTCGCTTACCGCCTTCTCAAAACCTCATATAGCATCCCTCCTATCAACGATAGATACAATGTAACAAGAAATAGAAGCAAAACTCACAGAGTTCGGAGGAAATCGCTGGAGGAAGTCGAAGGGGGTCTCCTATCGCGCTCTGCTAAGCTGAGGAGCTGAGAATGGAGGGGAAATGAAATAAACAGTGGCGGCTACTTCATTAATAGTTTCCTTAAATACGTTAACCTTATTAATATCAGATTACCATACTGCCCTCCCTTAGTCATACATTAACCTAGTCATTAATCCTCCATAACAATAATGTCTCACGATTTGATTAAATAATTAGATTGTGGTTAAACCGGGTGCTACAGCAGCCGTAAAAGAAAAAACCAACGGTAGATGTTTAAAGAATGAAATAAAAGACGGGCACTGGGCAGCAGTGATGTAAAAAAAGGGCAGCGGTAAAAGACAAAAGCAACGGTTGAAGCTGAAAGAAAAGCAGCGGTAGATGCTGAAAGAAGGAAATAAAAGACGGGCACTTGGGCAGCGATCGATGTAAAAAAGGGCAGCACTAAAACACAAAAAACAACTCAACAGAGAGATTTATGGAGAGAGAGAAAAGGCAAAAATCCTGGAAGAAAGCTAAAAAGGGAAACAATAAAATAAAGAAGATTGGAGAGAGAAAATAGGAGAGTACATGCAAACCAGACGAAGAAGCATAAAAAGAGACGAAAAAATTCTGATATAGCTCTGGATCTGCAGAAGACGACTAACGACGATTCTTGATCTTTTTCTTCTTCTCTTATTTTTACTGTTTATTAACGATATTATTTTTTAGTTTTATTTAGTTATGTCTAGTAGCTAAACTTTTCATCTTGGTTAGGACGATAGTACTCGTTACGGTTTTTGCTACGATCTCGGTTTTGTTATGCAATTGTTTATTGAACAATTATTTGTGAGCTAAGTCAGATCATATCGATAGATAGGTTGACGATCCATATTTATATTGTATCAATAGATAGATATAAATTGTTAGATGCACGAATAATTAATTTGATTAAATTGTTACAACGTGGTTAGCATTAATTCGATTGGCAATAAAAATGGGGCAATTAGGAAATTCAATATTAGTTACATTCCTTCAAGGTTGAAAGAAATTCTAAATTGAATTTACCTATGCAATTCAAAAGAATTTTATATTTACTTAATTCTTGCTGTTCATAGATAATGCTGCAGAGCATTACCAGAGCATCAGTAGTAAAATTATTGTAACGAAGAAATTGATCCTAGTCAAGGCCTTCTTTTATCATTTTTACCTCGTTTATTCTAATTTACTTTGTTTCATCGTAATTCTGATTTTATTTCTATTTATTTTCATTTATCATCTTAATATTTTTATAAGATTTTTATACCAATTAATTTACTAAGAATATCCTCGTGTGATCGATACTTTACTTACTTATTACTTCGTTAGCGACACGTGCACTTACGTGTAAGTGTGTAAAAACACTAACAATCGGCTGATTACATGGATTATATAGAAGTTTATTCAATAAAATTATCTTAATTTCATAAAGCTTTAAAAAAAGTTTATAATCTTTCAAGTGAATGGAGACAAGCTTCCCTTCCTCGAATATTTTCCTTCGATTTTGTCGGAAGCCAAACACATCAAAAACTCATTGGCGTTTCATCTCTCTCATTGCAAGAGATCCTCGTTAGTCATGAACCAAACGGGCTGGTTCCATGGCAATTCGACACGTTGGATGCTAGTGGGTCCCGTGAAGGTTTACAGTAGACCCCACCGATGACCACTCCCCTGTCGCTACGCGACAAATATAAACTACAAAATCTTATTATCTATGGTCGTTGTTATACAAAATAGGACCCTAGAATTCAGACAAGGGTAAAATCCATTTTTTGGACTCAACTACCGGATGAGTGCAAAAAATGGCTCAAAGTTTAAGAAATGGACAAAAAATGGATTTGCAGCAAACTGTGTACCCGCCGCAGGGAGTGAACTGAAGAGAACGGGTTGCCACGTGTGGCGAACGGCAACCAGTTGCCACGAGGGGGCATTTCAGAGGGTGAAGACCCCCCCCCCCCCCCCCCCCCCCGCGCGTGCACTTGCGCCTCACGTTCGCGGGGGGTCTTCACCCTCTGAAATGCCCCTTCGTGGAAATAGGTTGCCGTTCTCCGTATGCGACAACCTGTTCTCCCCGAGAGGGCATTTCAAACGGTGAAGACTCCCCGCGAACGTGAGGCGCACGTGCATGCGGGGGGATCTTACCCTCTGAAATGCCCTCGTGGAAACGAGTTGCCGTTCTCCTCACGCAGCAACCCATTCTCCGTCAAACCCGTGATCAATTATTTGCTAGATCAAGGGCTGAACTGCTGAGAATGGCAACCTGTTTGCCTGATGTGGCAAACCATCCTCCGTCAAACCCGTGATCAATTATTGGCTGGATCATGGGCTGAACTGCTAAAAACGGCAACCCGTTCTCATAGAACGGGTTACCGTTCTCCAAGCCTATTTAAATGCTCTCTCCCCTCCTTTTCTCATACCACCTCCCACTCTTCTCTTTTCTTCTCGATCTTTCTAACGCTTCTCTAATATTATTTTGCTTTCCAGAATTTTCAAGTACTAGCGACGACGATGGATGATGATATTTCAATTCGAGCTACTGATTCAGACGAGACAGCAAGCTTTGATGTCGATATCAATTGGTATGCTTACGTCACTCCTACTTATGGCGAGCTTAGAGCATTCGATCACGTAGGTGGAGATGAAGAAATAGAGGTGTGGTCGACATCCAGAACTCTTGACGATGAGCTTTGAACACCGGCCGGGTCGGACGTTGATGAGGTGGAAAGCAGACCGATACCTGAAGAAATCTCATTGAGTTTTTATTTGGGAAAAAATATAGTTATGTACAGGAAATTAAAGCCGAAATACGCGACTATTCGTTGCAAAATGGTTATGGCATCAAATTCCCTCAATGCGACAAACGACGACTGACGGCTAAATGCGTAGAGGGTTGTGCATGGAGACTGCATGCGTCGCGGATGCAAGACGAGGAAACTTATCAAATAAAGAGTTTTATCGATTCTCACAGTTGTGCGAGAGTAGTTGAGAATCCAAACGCTCGAGCAAAATATATTGCAGATCATTATCTTGACAGGTTTAAAAGTCAACCTACGTGGGAAATCTGTTCCATCATCGAGACAGTGAGGAAGGATTTCGCTGTCAACATTACGTCTACTATTGCAAAAAGAGTAAGAAGTATAGCTCGAACAAGTAACGAAGGCAGCGGCGACCAACAATACAAGCAAGTCTGGTCGTACGCAGCTGAAATTTATAAATCAAATCCAGGTAGTTCGTTATACTTACATGCTTACGAGGTGGACTCTAACACGTGGGCATATCAAAGAATGTATTTGTGCATGGCTGCGTAACGAAGGCAGCGGCGACAAACAATACAAGCAAGTTTGGTCGTACGCAGCTGAAATTTATAGATCAAATCCGGGTAGTTCGTTATACTTACATGCTTACGAGGTGGACTCTAACACGTGGGCATATCAAAGAATGTATTTGTGCATGGCTGCGTGCAAGGCAGGTTTCTTGTAGTTTGGTATACCTATTATCTTTTTGGACAGCTGTCATCTGAAAGGGTCGTGTGCCTTGAGTATTGATGGCAACGATGGAATATATCCCGTTGCGGTTGCCAATGTCGAAAGAGAGTCCGAGGACACATGGATGTGGTTTTTGTAACGCCCGAAGCAAGACCCGAACCTTGGCGAGGGGGCGAATGGACATTTATTTCTGATCGACAAAATGTATAATACATTTCTAATTGTGATTTTTACATTTTATTTAATTAATTTGTTTTTCTTGGAAATTTCAGGGGTTGTTGAATGCCGTGAAAAAGGAATTTAAAGATTCCGAGCAGCGCTTCTGCCTCCGGCATATGTACGCAAACTTTAAATCTCTGTTTCGGGGTAGAGCATACCGAGATGCGATGTGGAGTGCTACCAGGGCATCGACAAAGTATCATTTCAACCACGAAATGAGCAAATTATTTCAGCTTAGCCGAGATGCCCACGCATGGCTATGAGCAGAAGAGCCTAAATGTTGGGCTTCTCATGCCTTCTCTTGGGTCCCCAAGTGCAAAATGAGTCTGAATAATTTGAACGAGTCATTCAATGCACTTCTACTGCTTGCAAGGGACAAGCCGATCTTGACCATGTTCGAGCTGAGTCGAAAGTGTATGATGACTTGCATCATCAAAAAATTTAAGAAGTTGGCCCAATCAACAGACCTCATGTGTCCTAAGATCAAGGATAAGCTTCACAAGGTAGGAATGACAGCTCAACATTGGAGTGTTCAGCCTACGGGAGATGCACAATTTGAGGTGAGTAACGGCTACGAACAATACACAGTTGACATGAATACGAGTATGTGCAACTGTACCAGGTGAATGCGTACTGGAATTTTGTGTGTCCATGTCCTTCAATCCATCCGGTTCATGAGAATGGCACCGAAAAATTATGTGCATCCATGCTACCACCGGGTGACCTACCTGCAGATGTACTCACAGTTTATACGACCCGTGAGCGGCAATCAAATGTGGTTGGTAATGACAGATGTGAAGCAACTCATCCCGCCGAGAAGATATCGCCAACCTAGTAGGCCAAAGAAGACAAGAGTGCGGGATGTCGACGAGCCATCGAGTTCGACAATAAGTAGGCAGAACTAGAAGATGACGTGCAGTATATGTCGGCATAAGAGGCACAATAGTTGCACATGTCCTCACCAGGGATCCACTTCAGGAGCTTCTACTAAAAACACGTTTATGGGATTCAACACAGGTGAAGGGATGCAGGAATCTGCGACACGCGGCCGACGAAGAAATAATTGACCGTTATTATTTATGTTGCAAGTGACCGCTACTATTTATGTTGCACGTGACCGTTACAATTATATTTATATTAGTCTAATTTTTTTTCCTTTTATTTATGTGTTATAAAAAATAAAAATAAAAAACAAATAAAAAGAAAAATAATAAAGGATTTATTAATAATTAATTTAATTTAATTTAATTTAAGTATTTAAACACTAAATAATTTATTAATAGATAATTAAATTTTAAAAAAAAATTGACAGAATTTCGTTTATTTTATGACTCCCTCGTAGCTATCTTCAAACAATTCCTGCATATTCAGATCGCAAATATATAATCAACAGTCATATCTAGTACACAAATAATCTAAACTAAACTAAACTACAGAACAATAATTAACTAAAGAGTAAATTACAAGCAACTAAAATAAAGAGTACATTACAATAAAATCAACTAAAGAGTATATTACAATAAATATACAACATAAACTAAACTACGGTAAGGGTGGGGGATCATCGCCCTCATCGCCGCCTCTACGCCAACGCTCGAAGGAGTCTTCAAGCCCCAATTGGAACAATCTACTCAACTCCTGCCTTTCCTGCAGGATGTCCCACCTCTGATCCCACCTGCCCTGCATCGCATCCATACGCAGAACGGGTTGCTGTTAGAGGGTGAACACCCCCCCTATGCGTGATAACGGGTACCCGTTGTGAGTATACGGGTACCTGTGTGATGAACATTCATAGAACGGTTTGCCGTATGAAGAACACAACAACCCGTTCTTTGAATACTCCCTCGCACGTGAGGAGCACGTTCACGCGGGGGGACTTTCACCCTCACACGTGGTCCTTAACAGAGAACGGTTTTTCGTTCTCTGTACGCAGCAAACCGTTCTTCGTTAAGGTGACTCCCCTAGGTTGCCTTTTTTACCTTTGATTTTACCTTTTTTTTCATTCTTTATTAAGTTGTTTACCCTTAAATTAATTTAATTATTGATAAATTAAAAGAAATAAGAAGAAATAAATTAACATTATTTAAAAATAATTATAACAGTCACTTGCATCATAATTAATAACGGTCGATTATTGGATTCTCAACTACCCTCGCACAGCTTTGAGAATCGATAAAACTTTTTATTTCATAGATTTGCTCGTCTTCCATCCACGACGCATGCAGTCGCCATGCACAACCTTCTACGCATTTAACCGTCAGTCGTCGTTTGTCGCATTGATGGAATTTTATGCCATAACCATTTTGCAACAAATATTCACTTATTTCGTCTTTAATTTCCTACATACAACTATATTTTTTTCTCAAATAAAAACTCATTTGAGAAGCGTTAGAGAAATCGAGAAGAAAAGAGAAGAGTGAAAGGTGGTATGAGAAAATGAAAGGAGAGGGTCTTTAAATAGGCCTGGCAAACAGCAACCCGTTCTAATATAACGGGTTGCCATTTTCAGTAGTTCAGCCCGTGATCCAATAAATAATTGATCACGGGTTTGACGGAGGACGGTTTGCCACATCAGGAGAACGGCAACCCGTTCTCTGTCACAGGAATTTGTGAGGTGAAGACCCCCGCGTGCACGTGTGCCTCACGTTCGCGAGGGGTCTTCACCTACTAAAATACCCCCTTGGGGAGAACGGGTTGCCGCATGCGGAGAAAGGCAACCTGTTCCCCCGAGGGGGCATTTCAAAGGGTGAAGACTGTAACGACCCTTAAACTATTCCTCAAAAGTCCCGATAAATTTTAAAAATTTCTTTTTATACTAGGTAAATCTCATAACATTGAGCGGAAATTAAGTCATTGAAATCTTCTGGGAAATCATTGAAAAATAATTTTAATAAAACATTCTAAAACCTCAATTTAATTTAAGACAAATAATTAAACATCAATTTAAACCCTCGGCCATTTGAGATCAAAGAGCTTCGAAGCAGGGGAGGGCAGAAGGGGCAATTCAGCCCGAAAAAGACACAGGTGACCGAACGCATGAAGACGTGCGTTCGGGCGCCCCTCGCACAGCCGCCCGAACGCTCATCTTCGAGCGTTCGGTCGGTTCACGTTCTGTTTCCAGAACGTGAAATCTGACCTTCAAGCCGACCGTACGCCACTCTACCCGCGTACGGTCGCCAAACTCTCTGGAAAACTAGAGAGTTCTGCGTTCCAACTCCTTTCCCTCTGCGAACAGTCGCCTCTCACCTTTTCTTTTCCTTCTTCCTTCATTTCCTCACGCCCTGCACTTCACACTCACAACTCTCATCACACAACACACACTCCTCCCCTTTCTTCTTCCTTCATCACACTCCATCACATTCCACAAACACATTTCTACACAATAACCCTATCTCTCACATACATTACTCACGCTATCGATCACTCGTCCATCGACTCAAAACACAAATAAACATAACCCCTTTCGTAAAAACGAACCACGTGGTTCCGTTTAAAAGTTTAACATATCCTCCTGTTTGAAAATAGTTAAAGCATTACAAAAATCCTTTTAATTTCCAAAACACGATATATAATCCATCCAAACCCAAAACATTCTAAAATATAACTATACATATTTCCCATATTCTATCCATCGATTCCTAAAACATTTACCTATGTCCCCACGGGTCAACATCACGCCCCGACTGCCATCGCACTCCCACGGGCCTCCTCCTTCCACATGCTCATACTTCAGGCGGATGGACATCTTCCTCACCTGTCTCAATATCACCTACACCATAGAATTTAACACGTGAGCTAGAGGCTCAGTAAATCTAAGTGAATGCAAATGTATGCTATGCTATGCTCTTTCAAACCATGCTTTCTTTTCATTTCTTTCTTTGGGTTTCTATGGGTCACCCGGAGCTTCACTCTCGTTAGATAGGAGCGGCACATCCTGCGATTGGATAGCCCCTCGGATCTAACCGGGGGAGAAAGTATGCTTCCTCCGACAGCCATGTCTGAACCACCGCACCCGGCGTGACTATCTTTGCATGCATTTACTTTCTTTGTTTACCTTTTTCCATGTAAAGGTGCTTTGAAATTCATTTTGCATGCGTGCTTAGAAAAACAATACATGGACATGCTCGATACAATAACAATAACAAAACAATAAAAATAAAGCATTAACAATCAACAAACACTAAACATTCTATAACTTAAAGTAACCTAACTACCCAAGCTATCTACCCGAACACAATTCATCTCCAATTCCTCAATCGACACAATTCTTATGGTGTAGGCCAAGACGGCCAAACAAGTCACAGAGACTTACCTCGGGTCCTTAGCAATTTCGAGCTTGAAAGTCTTTGGCCTTACTTTTGCTAATCACAAGTAACCTAATCAAAACATCAAAATTAAACACTTAAAACGCACACCAGAATTTTCGGATTATATCACAATACATTATACCAACTTTAAAAATCCATAACTAATTCTATACATATCGAAACGCTTCGATTCCAAAGCCCATAGATTCATTAAAATGTCTATTTTACCCCATTAAAACAGTTTGACAAGCTAAAATCGGAAGGAGGGTCAAAAGCATCAGAATAGGAACCTGCCCGAAATTTCGCTTCACTATTTTACTTAAACTTTGAAAATTCATAACTTTTTGTATACTCGCCCGAATTATATGATTCAACATGCTATAGAATCCTTAAAATGTCTAGTTTAATATAGTGGAGTTTATTTGCTAAAAAGCTAACTCATTTAGTGCCAGAAAACCGAAAACCGAACTGGTTGCTGAAATTTTCTAGTTTTTGCCCAATAACTTCAAAAATCCATAACTTAATCAATTCTTAATGAAATCAAGTGGTTTAAGTTGCTATGGACTCCTCTAAGAGTCCCCTAACCACTGATACAAGCCATTTAGAAAATTAGAATCAAGAGCTAGGTCAGATCTCAAGAATACTGAAACTGTCCAGTTTTTAAATCGTAATTTTTTTATCCAACTTCAAAAATTTGTAATAAATTGAATATATGTCCAAATTTGATGATTCAAGCTGCTACGAGCTCCTTAGAATGTCTACTTTCAAACAGTGAAACTCATTTATCAAAAACCAAACCCGAAGAACGGCAGAAAATCAAAAACCGAAGCTGCCCTACATTTTCCAGTTTTTTTTTGCACATTTAAATCATCAACCAATATTCAACCAATCCATCCAATAATGCTCAATAATCATCAATAAAGCGATAAATAACCTATTCTAACAAAACCCGGCTATTTCTACGAAATCCCTACGAAACTCTAAACGTTTAAATCTCTAAAAGTCGAGAACTAAAGCCGAAAAACGCTAGAGACTTACCTAGAATCGCGAGGGGAAGAGAAAACGTGAAGAATGATTGATGATCGGAGTGGAGGAATCGGCCGATTGAAGCTCGTCGCCGTGGAGAGCCAAGAGAAGCTCTATGGAGCCTCGTTGAAATGGAGAGAATTAGATGGGGGAAGGTTTCTTTTTATTTATTTAATTAACTTGTCAATTACCATTTTGCCCTCACCTGATTTTCTATTATTTCGTTATCTATTTCGTTATTTTGTCTCTCATTTCGGTTTCTCCAAACTTCCTTATTTCGCCTATAATTCCGATTCATTTCTAGGACTCCAATAAAACCTTCCGCTAGTCAAACGGATTTAATTTACTATTTTTACGAATTAAACCACTATAAGGTTAAAAACTGAAACTTGACCGTATACCTTTGATTTGGATTTCTAAAATTTCCAGATTTCTCCTAAAATTCATATTAGTCATAAGGGTTCTATTAAAACTTTCCGTTTATAAAACGGGCTTCATTTGGTATATTTACAAAAATGCCATTCATATGCGGAAAATGTAAAACTCGAAAAAGAACCGGGCGTTACAAAGACCCCCCCCCCCCCCCCCCCTCCACGTGCGCCTCACGTTCGCAGAGGTCTTCACCCTCTAAAATGTCCCCTTAGGGAAACAGGTTGCCATTCTCCGCACGCGGCAACCCTTCTATTTATCTGTTATTTATATATATATAAATAAAAATAAAAAACTCAGTTTATACCATATCATCAAGAGCGGTGGCATTGTGCTTCACGTACTTATAACTCATGGCGCACCGCAACCCTTGCAAGTTTCTCGATGTTGATATTAGCACCTCACTACGCTTAGGGGTGCTAATATCAGCACCGAGAAACTTGCAAGGGTCGCAGTGCGCCATGAGTTATATCAGTACGTGAAGCGCAATGCCGCCGCTCTTGATGATAGAGTCTATACTGAGTTTTTTTTTCTTTTTTATGGTAGTTAAATAATAAAATTAATTAATAATTTATTAATTTAAGGGTAAACAACTTATTAATGAATGAAAAAAAAGGTAAAATCAAAGGTTAAAAAGGCAACCCGTCGACCCCCCGCGGGGAGTCGCTTTAACAAAGAACGGTTTGCCTCGATAACAAGATAATATTTGAGAAGCGTTACAGAGATCGAGAAGAAAAGAGGAGAGTGGGAGATGGTATGAGAAAATGAGGGGAGAGGGCCTTTAAATAGGCCTAGAGAACGGAAACCCGTTCTATGAGAACAGGTTGCCGTTCTCAGCAGTTCAGCCAGTGATCCAAGCAATAATTTATCACAGGTTTGACAGAGGACGATTCGCTACATCAGGCGAATGGGTTGCCGTTCTCAGTAGTTCAGCCCGTGATCCAGCAAATAATTGATCACGGGTTTGACGGAGAACGGGTTGTCGCGTGCAGAGAACGGCAACCCGTTTCCACGAGGGCATTTTAGAGGGTGAAGACCTCCGCGTGCACGTGTGTCTCACGTTCGCGCACCGTCTGAAATGCCCCCTCAGGGAGAACAGGTTGCCGTGTGCAGAGAACGGCAACTTGTTTCTACGATGAGGCATTTCAGATGGTGAACACCCCCCGCGAACGTGAGGCGCACGTGCACACGGGAGTCTTCACCCTCTGAAATGCCCCCTCGTGGCAACAGGTTGTCATTTGCCGCATGCGGCAACCCGTTCTCTTCAGTTCACTTCCCACGGCGGGTACACAGTTTGTCGCAAATCCATTTTTTGTCAATTTCGTAAACTTTGAGCTATCTTTCGCATAAAATCAATGTTTAATCCATTTTTTGCACTCATCTGATAGTTGAGTCTAAAAAATGGATTTTACCCTTCATATATAATTATGGGATTATGTACTTTTAGTCTTTAAGCAAAAGACCAGATTAGAAATTGGCGTGAGATTCCATTTTTTATTTTGGTGATACCCATTATTTTTATTAACTACAAATAAATAAATAATATTACGTGAATTAAATAAAAGCTTATTTTATAAACTATAAATGTCTTAATTTTGATTTTTTAAATTCATTAGGTTCAACAAATATTAATTTTGTCAGCAAATAAAAATATTATTATATTTATCAAATAAGAGCAAATATTGTTCGTAAGTAGCAATCATTCTTCATATAATATCTCACCACTAAATATGTCATTGACATTGCTATAGAGAGAGTGAGAAAGAGACTGAATTTACCAATCAAATATCCAACTCATCTATCATTGGGAAACATTGATAGTATGAAGAAAAATATGATGATGTGACATTTGTTCGAAAGTTCGTTGATTGGATTTCCCTTTTGGCACTAGTTAAGAAGCATATGTTGCCAATCTCTACTATATAATTTTTGTCAACAGGGAGGTTGTTAAAATTAAAGTCATCTAATTCTTTTTAGATGGGTCGATAAATTTACATTACGAATTTCATTTAAGGTTTTGCTTCACTGTTCAACATAATCACAGTTGTAATTTAATTTTCATAATATTTTTATTGAAAAGCTGTTCCATTTTTTATTTTTCTCATTATTCTCTCTATGAAAATCATATCTTTTTAGCAACATCTTAAGGTCATTATATCTTCTTATTGAAAAATTAAAACCTAAGAACAGCTCTCTTGTATCATAGATTTGAAACCACCCAAGTTTGTAGCAGAAATTGATTGTTTTCTAGGTTTTGGAATGAGTTAGAAACTTCTGTGGATGAACTAATCAGGGCGATCGTAAAATCAGACGGTAGGATCCATATGATAGTCTTACCGATAGAAGCCATGGATGACACAATCACTGGTTCAAACAAATGTACACACAGTCAAGACTTCCACTTGAATAACGATGTAAACTTACATTGTCATTAGTTAGAATTCAAAATAACCTGAATTCTAATTTGGTCAGGTCAACCTCGTATATCAATATTAATATTTTTTGTTTTCTCTAATGTTGATGATTTAGTTGCAAAAACTCAATTGTACATTGATTTTCAATAGTGAATTGCTCTCATTCTTATAATTTTCGTAAATCTTAGTATTTTTATGTTTTAATGTTTATTTTCTATTTTTTATTTTTTTTTATTATTAGCCCTCGATTCTCCACGCTTGTTTTTTAAAGTAAACAAAATCAATGCCCAGTAAGGATTTTGAATTCCTTGGCATCTAGGAAGGATTGTCCAGACCGCCGCCTGCGACGCTCGAAAGCTCTCCTCTAGTTTAACCTTCTCAAACAAATACTGCTTCTCGATTTCTGCCTCAATCAGTCGGTGTTTCAGATAATTGCTCGCAAAGTCTTCCTCAGATTCGTCCCATTTGGCCATGGCGATTCTATGTAGCCGTTTGGCCTCGCATTTTGCTTCGTTGGCCTTTAGTTGGAACATATCACCCTCTACCTGCTTGAGTATCCCGATTTTCTCCAGCTCTTCTATTTGGACCTTCTTTCTCTGTTAACGTATTCACTAATGTGGTTGTAATTTAGTTCAGTTAGCACTTCTAGTTTAGTTAGCTTTTTCAATTATTACACTTACTGATGTATATGTACAAACTATCAGGAAGAATGACATTTGACAAATATCCTTTTCTCTCACTACTCTCTCCCCTGTTGCTTCCCTGCTTCTTCTCTGTTCAGTTATCGGAACAGCTTGCCTGAGGCAGCTCTTATGGAATTCTAACTTGGTATCAGAGCATAAGAAGGATGGCGTCCTCCAACCATGCATCTCCATCCTCTCCCACAATAACCTCACCTCTCCCTCCCCTTCCCTCTGGAACATCTTCTGCAACCCACACCCTCACCATAAAACTCAATAGCACAAATTACCTGATCTGGAAAGCGCAAATACTGAATATTGCCATCGCCAATGGTGTTGATCATCTCCTGGACATGTCCGCCCCAGCTCCCCTGAAATTTCTGCACCCAGAATGTCTTCAGCAGAATCCTGAGTTCAGCCTCTGGATGAGGTATAATCGTTTAATAATGAGCTGGATGTTCTCCTCCATGTCGGAAGATTTATTGCCCCAAATCATATCGTTCACCACCGCCGGCAAAATATGGGAAGCTATGGCCCGTATTTTCTCATCTTTGTCGCTGGCCAGAATCACCGATTTACGATTCCAGCTTCACTCACTATCTAAAGACGGACTCTCTGCCGCTAGTTACATACAGAAGCTGACGACTTTGTGCAACACCTTAGCTGAAATCGGCGAACCTGTGTCTCCCAGGGATCGGCTGATTTATTTTCTTGGTGGTCTCGGAAGTGAATACAATGCATTTGTGGCTTCCGTCACAAATCGGGCAGACTCGCCATCTCTGAAAGAAGTCCATAGCCTTCTCCAGAGCTTTGATTTTTGTTTGGAGAAGCAGAATGCAGCTCTGTCCCTCCCATCACCGAACTCCCTTCAGGCGAACGTCGCCAGATTTGCCCGCTCTGTTTCGGGTTCTTGCTCGCCCCCGGGTTATCCTTCCCGGTCCGCTCAACCGATTGCCTCTCAAACCAGCGGACCGGGTTGGCGCTCCTCCAGGCCCAGCGGCCCCTTTAAGGCCCGCTGTCAAATTTGCAGCAAGATGGGCCATTTCGCTTCAGCCTGCTACCACCGTCTGAACCTCTCACATCGCCCAGCCCAAAATCACAACAACCCGGCCCATCTCCATCTTAACCATCACACAACCCCGCCTCCAGCCCACTTCGTCCATTCAGCTCACCCAGCCTACTTCGCCCATTCAGCCCAATCAACCCTCTTACCCGCCCACTCTTACCCATCCTCATTTTCTTCTCTTGCTCTGGAACACCATCCACTATCCCGCCCGGGTCTTTTGCCAACGCCAGCTCCTCCTTTCACGGCTGAGCCCTGGGTTCTTGACTCCGGCGCTACAAATCACTTTTCTTCGTTGGTCTCCAATCTTCATCAGCCACAACCCTTCCTTGGCTCCTCAACTGTCGCAACAGCAGACGGTACGCCTCTTCGTATCTTACACACTAGTTCTGCATACATTCCCACTGTCACCCGACCTTTGAAATTACATTCTGTCTGTCACACTCCACAAATGTCGCACAATCTCATTAGCGTTCAGAAAATCTGTCGTGATAATTCCGCCTATGTCGAATTTCATGAAAATGTTTTTTTATGTGAAGGATCGGACTACTCATCAACTGCTCCTTCACGACCCTCACTCTAACGGCCTCTATAGGATTCAGCCCACCCTTTCGGTTCATGCACTCTTAGCTCGGCTTCCCACTTCAGTCCGAGAGTCTGCTGTCTTTTGGCATAATCGGCTCGGGCACCCCAATCTATCTGTTTTGCAGAAAGTGTTAAATTTGTATAACATTCCTCTTTCTAAATTGGACTTGTCTGATGTATGTCTGCCTTGTTCGATGAGCAAGACTCATCGTCTTCCTTTTGTGAACTCTAGCTCTCGTGCTAAACATCCTTTTGATTTAATACATACTGATATTTGGGGTCCTTCACCTGTCCAATTTGTTACTGGTGCATGTTATTTTCTGTTATTTATCGATGATTGCACTCGTTTTACCTGATTTTTTCCCTTAAAACTAAAAAGCGATGTCCATCTCACTTTTCTCCATTTTCAAAAATTTGTACAAAATCAATTTGGCATCTCCATCAAAAGTGTCCAATCTGACGGAGGTGGTGAATTTCAATCTCTAACACCACTTTTTCGGTCCCTTGGCATCATACACCGCATCTCTTGTCCATATATTCCAAATCAAAACGGTGGTGTCGAACGGAAAAATCGGCATGTTGTTAAAACCAGTTTGGCTCTTCTATATCAGTCATCTATTCCTCCCCTCTTCTGGCCTTATGCTTTTACCATGGCCACTTTTCTAATAAACTTATTGCCTACACCTGTTTTACACGATAAATCCCCATCTGAATGCCTGTTGAATTCTGTTCCCAATTACCCGTCATTACGCGTTTTTGGTTGTCTATGTTTTTCGTGTCTTCGACCGTTTAACCAGCACAAATTACAACCTCGATCCCTCCCTTGTGTATTTCTCGGTCCTAGTCCTCATCACAAAGGATCTATATTCTTATACATGGACATTAGTTCCTCCTCCTCGGGGCGCAAAAATTTTTAGTTGCAAATGGGTTTTTAAAACCAAACACTACTCCAATGGTACTGTTAGTCGTTACAAACCTCGCCTTGTTGCCAAAGGGTATGATCAAACTGAAGGCATAGACTACGACGAGACTTTTAGTCCAGTGGTCAAACCAGCCTCCATTCGTACCACTATTGCTCTAGCAGTCTCCCGTGGTTGGCCTATTCGACAGTTGGATGTTTCAAATGCTTTTCTCCATGGTGATTTAACAGAGAAAGTTTTCATGCAACAACCTCCTGGTTTTATTAATTCCGCTCATCCTTCTGCCGTTTGTCTCTTACATAAAGCATTATATGGTCTCAAGCAATCTTCACGTGTCTGGTACACTAAGCTTTATACTGCTCTTATCCAATGGAGTTTCTCGGCGTCCAAATCTAACTCGTCCCTCTTCATTCGCCGCACAAACACCTCACTTCTCATTATGCTCGTGTATGTCGATGATATTATCATAACAAGCACCTCTGTCGGTCTCATTGATAAGCTTATGACATATTTGCATTCCAAATTTAAAGTTCGGGATCTTGGACCGCTATCTTTCTTTCTTGGGATTTCCGCCACTCGAACTTCAGCAGGTATGCATTTTTTGCAATCCCGGTATATAAATGACCTAGTTCACAGGGCAAATACGGAATCATGCAAACCGATTCCTACTCCTATAGTGGCTGGCCCAATCTTGTCACAAAAATCTGGAGCCCCTCTATCCGACGGCTATCTCTATCGTAGTATTGTTGGTGGTCTCCAGTACTGCTGTATGTGTAACGCCCCGAAATATTTTTTTTTTTTTTTAACCCGGTTCGCTACTCATAACACTGAAATAGAACTACGACATTCTGGAAAGATTTTAAAACTTCACTCAACGATCAAAATTTGACATTATTTAAAAACATGAAAACGTGCAGCAGAAATTTCATTTGTGTAAAACAGGATTAAAACAAAACAATAAACAATACTTATATAACAGTTAAAATAATAGAAACAATCGGCCGAAAGAACCAAGGGCATAAAGGTGTTGAATATTTAAATACCTTAAATTTGAACACATCTACTGCTACCGAACACATAATAGTCTCAGCGGTAGAAGCAGAAACAGAATAGTCTCAGCGGTAGAAGTAGAGACAGAATAGTCTCAACGGTAGAAGTAGAGACAGAATAGTCTCAGCAGTAGAAGTAGAGACAAAATAATCTTAGCGGTAGAAGTAGAGACAGAAGACATCTTCCACTACCAAACATCTACCGATTGACAACATCCGCCGAATCGACAACATCTGCCGAACGACAACATCTACCGATTGACAACATCTGCCGAACGACAACATCTGTCGAACGACAACATCTACCGATTGACAACAGAACAACACATTAACCATTTACACTCTAAACAAAAGGACAACACTGACTACTAAAAGAACTTGTAAATTTTATTGTAATCATTCAAAATAACTTGACTCCATGAAATGCTTGAAATCCAGTAAGAACCACAGTTAAAACCCATCAATGTGTCATTATCCGAGTAACTTCAAAAAAAAAACATAACATAAATATTAAAACTACCACTGTCATAAAAATTCTCGGAACACTTCGACAAAACATCAATCCATTTAGACTTCACATACTGACATTAGTCAAACCGCCTCATCAGAGTACCAAACCGTGGCATAGATGTGTTCCATCAACTTCAACTATCCTTCTGTAAACTTAGAGAAATCACCTGTTGAAACCTCAGCACCTACATCACAAAACTCATCTATTAGCCTAATACTAAATAATTAGAGCAAATATGAAATGAAATGCTAAATTCATAAACCCTAATCATGCAGTTTCTACTTTCACATCTCAGTTGTATTTGTGTTTGTTCTCTTATCTGATCCCTCTGTTCGATGGGAAGTGGATCAGTTTTTCCAAAGTCATATATCCTCTTACTCGATTAAGGGGCAGATTAGTTCCCTTAATAGCTGATCTAATACAAATTCTGTTCTTGCCTTACCATGTCATTACATGTAAATTTATTTTCGTATTCTTTCAAAACATGATGCATGACATACTGAAAACATTCAAACATGCCTAAACCTACTGTTTTGTGATGTGGTCCCGAAGGCACACAAATACTCCACTTACCTAGCTTCTTGGAAAAGTTTGGTTGCAAACTACTTCGGGTTTTGCTCAAACCTAAAACGTAAACAGAGTATTAGTTAGATCTTTTCTAAACTTCATTCTAAACTATCCAGAGATCTAAGGAAACTAGTTGGAAGTTCTGTTCCTCAAGCATTCCCGGTTATCACGAAAATCCGAACTCAGCTCTTACACACAGCATTCCTAAAACACTCATTCTACCGTAAACAACTCATCCAATGTATATTCTATATTCATCCTAAATCATCAGCAAGAAGAAATCAAGAAAGAACTCACCTAAGTTGAAGAAGATTCGGAGAGAAAAATCGCCAGAGGAGTCGGTTGAGCTAAGCTGAAAGAGGAAAGTGATGAAACAGTGGCGGCTATCCTTCACTAAACCCTCCATTTATATCACATGCTTCACAAATTACACTTATGCTCTTGATTAACAAACTTTAACTTATTTAAGCAACCAATCAAAATCACTTAATTCCTTAAAATAAAAGCCACATACTGGTTGCTACAATCTACCCTCCTTAAAAGAATTTTGTCCTCAAAATTCAGTGATTAAACAACTCAGGATATCGGCTCATCATGTCCTACTGGCGTTCCCAAGTTGCCTCCTCTACATTCTGATTACGCCATAACACCTTCACTAGCTGAACTCCCTTGTTACGTAGCACTTTTGTTGCATAGTCCGGAATTTCCACTAGTTTCTCTTCATAGGTAAGGGTAGGATGAACTTTAATGTTCTGCTGTTCCACAACCTGAGTTGGATTCCGCATACATTTCTTTAGCATAGAAACATGGAACACATTGTGAATTCCCTCCATAGAGACTGGTAACTGTAATTGATAAGTTGTCTTCACAATCTTCTTCAAGATTGAGAAAGGTCCGATGTATCTGGGATTCAACTTACCTCTCTTCCCAAAACTTACAACTCTTTGAACGGTGAAACTTTAAGAAACACTTCATCACCAACTTCAAACTCCAATTCTCTACGTCTTCTATCGGCATAGCTTTTCTGCCGGCTTTGAGCTGACAAGATCTGCTGTCGGATAAGAGCAATCTTCTCCACTGTCTGTTGCATATTGTCAGGACCAATCAATTGTGCTTCTCCAACTTCATCCCAGTACAATGGAGATCTGCACCTTCATCCATATAATGCCTCGTATGGTGCCATGTCTATTGTTGCCTGAAAACTGTTGTTATAAGAGAATTCCACTAATGATAAATACTTACTCCAAGAACCTTGGAATTCTAATACACATGCACGAAGCATATCCTCCAATGTTTGAATAGTCCTCTTGGATTGTCCATCTGTTTGAGGGTGAAAAGATGTACTAAAGTTGAACTGTGTACCCATAGCCTTATGTAAACTCTTCCAAAACTTATATGTAAATCTAGAATCTCGGTCTGAAACTATAGTGATTAGAACTCCATGCAATCTAACAATCTCATGCACATACAATTCAGCGAGTTGATCCATCGAGTATGTCATCTTTGTGGGCAGGAAATGGGCAGATTTGGTTGTACAATCAACTATCACCCAAATTACATCATGTCCTCTTGTTGTTCTAGGCAATCCCACAACAAAGTCCATCGTTATTTGTTCTCATTTCCATTCGGGAACCGGTAAGGGTTGTAAAGTTCCTGCAGGTCTCTGATGTTCAGCTTTAATCTGTTAGCAAATCAAACACGATCCAATGTACTCCGCCACACTTCATTTCATATTTGGCCACCAATAATGTTGTTTAAGGTCTCTGTACATTTTTGTACTTCCAGGATGAACAGATAACTTAGAAGAATGAGCTTCCGAAAGGATCTCATTTCGAAGTTCTTCATTTGTCGGAACAAACCATCTATTCCGAAACTTGAGAATTCCATCAATAGAATAGTTGAAATCTGATTTATCAAAAAAATCCATGCTTAACTTGTACTTATTGCATTCAGCATCATTCACTTAAACTTCCTTTATTCTCTCCAAAATAGTAGGCCTCAAGGATATGGCAGAAAGCATGGCTGACACGCTGGACACAGCTTCCAGGTTAAATCTTTGAAATTCTTTCTCTAAGGCTAACGGTATGTCAAGAATCAATGTTGACGCTGATGTTGTCACTTTACTCAATGCATCAGCCACTACATTCGCCTTGTCGGGGTGGTATTTGATCTCATAATCGTAATCCTTGACAAACTCCAAACACCGACGTTGCCTCATGTTTAGCTCTTTCTGTGTGAAAATATATTTCAGACTTTTATGATATGAGAATATTTCACAAGATTGTTCATACAAGTAATGCCTCCAAATCTTTAATGCAAATACTACCGCAGCTAATTCCAAATCGTGTGTAGGATAATTCTTCTCATGTGCTTTCAGCTGTCTAGAAGCATAGGCTAATACCTTTTCATCTTGTATCAAGACACAACCAAGTCCAACTTTGGAAGCATCACAATAAATGCTAAACTTTCCATTCTTTACAGGGAGTGTTAGTATTGGGGCATTGGTCAATCTCTGTTTCAAGGTCTGAAAACTAAACTCACATTCATCAGTCCATATATACTTCATGTTTTTCCTTGTTAACCGAGTAAGGGGTGTAGCAATCTTCAAAAATCCTTCAATAAACTTCCTGTAATATCCTGCTAATCCAAGGAAACTCTGAATATCTGTAGCATTCTTTGGTTGGGGCCACTCCTTAACTGCTTGAACCTTGGCTGGATCGACAGATATCCCATCTCTCGAGATAACGTGACCCAAAAAGTGAACTTGGTCCAACCAAAACTCACACTTGGAAAACTTGGCATAAAGGTCGTGCTGCTTAAGTACTCCTAATACCAAGTTCAAGTGTTTTGCATGATCATCCTTAGTACGTGAATAGATTAAAATATTATCAATAAACATTATGACAAATTTATCTAGATACTCATGAAACACCATATTCATAAGATCCATGAAGGCTGCTAGTGCATTTGTCAATCCAACAAACATAACCAAAAACTCATAATGTCCATACCTTGTGCGAAAGGCTGTCTTAGAGATATCTTCATATTTGACTTTCAATTGGTAATAACCAGACCTAAGGTCAATCTTTGAGAAGACTCGCGCACCATTAAGTTGGTCGAATAGATCATCAATCTTTGGTAATGGATAATTGTTATTGATAGTCAATTTGTTCAATTCCCGATAATAAACACACATAGCAACGATCCATCCTTCTTCTTAACAAAAAGAACAGGTGCACCCCACGGTGAAAAACTCGGGCATATGAATCCTTTTTCCAACAGTTCCTCCAACTGTTTCTTTAACTCCATAAGTTCTGTTGGTGCTAATCTGTAAGGATTCTTAGATACAGGCTCTGCGCCTGGGTAAACATCTACAACAAACTCGATTTCTCTATCTGGCGGCAAGCCAGGAAGGTCATCTAGGAATATTTCTGGGAAGTCTTGGACAACTAAGACATTTTGAGGACTCGATTTTCCTACAACCTGTGTGTCTATAGCACTGGCCAAAAAGCATAACTACTCCCCGCATGAAGAAGGTCTAGCATCGATAAGGGCAATAACAGATATTTCCTTACACTTCTTCAAAGCTTGGAAGGTATGTTTCATACCACCAGGGGGTTGAAAACTAACTATTCTAGTCTTACAATCGATTGTGGCATAATGCTTAAACAACCAGTCCATTCCTAGGAGTACATTAAATCCCATTATCTCCATGATAATGAGATCACCGGGTAGATTCACGCTTCCCACTGACACCACACTATTAAGCATCACTCGGCTAGAGTGCATGCATTCTCCAGAGGGTAACGTGACATTAAACACATGTTCAGTTGGCATAGGCTGTACATTTAACTTAACAGCAAATGCAGACGCTATAAAAGAATGTGTTGCACCAGAATCTATTAAAGTAAATGCAGGCCTATAATTGATCAATATAGTAACTGACACTACAGCGGGCTGATCATCATCACCCGACTCCATCATGGAGAATATCCTCGGCTTTATCTTAGCAGGGCCACTCTTAAAAGCTGAACAGTCCCTGTTAACATGACCAACCTTATTACAGTTGTAGCATCGAATGACCCTGGGCTTCGGGCAATCCCTAAACGTGTGTCCAACTTCTTCACAGTTGAAACACTTTCCCGACCCAAATCTGCACTCTCTCGGGTGATTCTTCAAACATATCAGACATTGGGGAAACTTCCTAGCATTCTGTACTTTCCTTCCTGCTCCTTGAGTACACTGGCCTTCACTGGGCCTCTTCATCCCACTCTGTTGGTGTGGCTGACAAAACTTTCGCGGAGCTTCCCTTGGTCCAGTACACTTCATTTCTGCTTCTTCCACCTCTAATGTCGTGGACACAACTTCACCGTAAGACAAACCTTTAATACCCGAAAACTTGACTCCTCTGTAAATATCTGGCTTCAGTCCATGCACAAATTGGAACACCTTATCCTCATTCCTGTGAACAAGATGTCCAGGAAACCTGAACAGGGACTCAAACTGTCTATTGTACTCAGACACGGACCCCGTCTGCTTCAAGTTCATGAACTCCACCTTCTTTGCAGTCCAGACGGTGCTATTAAAGTATTTCTCATAGAAAGTTTCCTTGAATTGTAACCAAGACATTGCCAGAACATCAATGGTGGTCTCTATTGTTTCTCACCAAAGTAGAGCATCCCCAGCCAAATGAAACGTTGCCAAAGTGACTTTGTCTCCTTCCCCAAAGTTGGCACATCTGAACATACTCTCAATCTTCCTAAGCCATCCCTCAGAAACAACCGGATTGGATGACTGTCCATCAAACGTGGGCGGTTGTAATCTCCGAAATCTGTCTCCCGATTGCTCATTGTTGGAACACGAGTTGGCACTCCCTTGCACATCTCGGTTCAGAAGCAGTCCCAATTGTTCAGACTGCTGATGTACCAAAGCTGTCAGCTCCCTAATCACACTAAAATCCTCCTCACTTCTCAAATTTGGCATCTCTCTCGGTACTCTTGGTCTTCCTGGTCGTCTAGCCATTTTGCCATATTCCTGGACAAGGTTAATTACTCTCATAAAAATCTAGCAACTAAGATTAACATAAACACTTACAGTTGTTGGAGTACTCCCACGCGACGATCGGCACTGATGAGTAATCTTTTGAACGGTTTAACTAAACGTCTCTGATACCAAGCTGTAACGCCCCGAAATTTTTTTTTTTTAAACCCGGTTCACTACTCATAACACTGAAATAGAACTAAGACATTCTGGGAAGATTTTAAAACTTCACTCAACGGTCAAAATTCGACATTATTTAAAAACATCAAAAGTTGCAGCGGAAATATCATTTATGTAAAACAGGGTTAAAACAAAACAATAAACAATACTTATATAACAGTTAAAATAATAGAAACAATTGGTCGAAAGAACCGAGGGCATAAAGATGTTGAATATTTAAATGCCTTAAATTTGAACACATCTACCGCTATCGAGCACATCTACCGCTACCGAACACATAATAGTCTCAGCGGTAGAAGCAGAGACAGAATAGTCTCAGCGGTAGAAGCAGAGACAGAATAGTCTCAGCGGTAGAAGTAGAGACAGAAGACATCTTCCGCTACCGAATATCTACCAATTGACAACATCCGTTTCATCGACAACATCTGCCGAACGACAGCATCTACCGATTGACAACATCTGCCGAACGACAACATCTGCCGAATTACAACATCTACCGATTGACAACAGAACAACACATTAATCATTTACACTCTAAAAAAAAGGACAACACTGACTACTAAAAGAACTTGTAAATTTTACTGTAATCATTCAAAACAACTTGACTCTATGAAATGCTTGAAATCCAGTAAGAACTACAGTTAAAAACTATCAATGTATCATTATCCGAGTAACTTCAAAAAAAACATAACAGAAATATTAAAACTACCACTGTCATAAAAATTCTCGGCATACTTCGACAAAACTGTTAACTTAACTTCTGTTTAAGTCTAACGATGTTTTTGATGATGGGTTTTCAATTGTGTGTAATTTGATTAAGTTAATTATATAAGATTAATAAATTGACTAATAAGTTAAATATTGTCCTCCATATATATGTCTCTAAATCTTCTGTGGAAATGCCCTTTAAAAAGGGTATTTTAGTTGTTTAACAATTGTGTTAAGTGTTCAGGGTGTGATAGCAAAACATAGCAGAAAATGACAAAATTGCATATCCACCGCTGGAATTCAAAGAACACATCCACCGCCAGCTAAACGACAAAATTGCATATCCACCGCTGGAATTCAAAGAACACATCTACCACCAGCTAAACGATAAAATTGAATATCCAATGCTGGAATTCAAGGAATACATCCACCGCTAGCTAAACGAGCTAAACGACAAAAATCTACATCCACCGCTGAAGTCTCTGAAGACATCCACCGCTGACATTATCTTTCGAAGACTTCCACCGGTGAACAGTACCGGTTTAAGAATTTTAGAGTTAAATCTACCGATGGTGGTTCAAGCATTTTAAAGTTACATCCTCCGGTGAACAGTATCTTCTGCCAGAATTTAAATTTACCGCGAAGCGATAGCGATAGTCGTCCAGAGCTTTAACTCCTGTCCATTAATGGCGAAGCACGAAAACAACTTCAGAACGCAACGGCTAGCTGTTGTTGCGAAAAAATCGTAATACGCAAGTGTACGTGTCGCAAAAGTAATCAAGTATATATAAAAGTACGAGTGTCGATCCCACGAGGAATAATTGTGTTAAATAATGAATATTTAATTTTTAGCTTAATTTGAAAAGAAATAATAAATGATTTTTGGATTTTAAATTAAATTAAAATAATTCAAATAAAAGCACTTAAACAATTTAAATAATAGACTTGAATATAAAGAGTAAGATTATATGATGAGAAAATCCAGGGTTCCGATTTCACTTAACTAATCCTATTTATTAAACCTAATCCAAATAATTAAATCCTATTTCTATGTGTTGATGGCAATTTCACGAAAATATTTATCAATCTCTCTCGAGCAAAGATAAACTTATTCAATTAACGAATTATTACCTCTCGGTCTCTAATCCTGAGAATTAATTGAATACATTAAGAACAAGAAATTATACTACCACATGAACGCATTAGCTATCTCTAGTCTAACATCCTTTTCATGGCAAATTATTCAGTGCACGGTTAAATTCTCCGCTCTCGCATCCCGAATCAACCCTAAAGTTCTTAGTTTTGGTGATCAAGCAAACCTAAGCATTACGTTCAGAATAAATTACTCAAACACAGAACAGAAACAGAAAATTAAATACTTGAATCAAGAAAAATAAACAATCATAGTAAAGCTACATCGAAACCCTAGAACAAGGAAATTTAGTTCATGCTAAAATAGAAGTAAACAACAATAATAATACTAAGTTGTTGCATAATGAAACAGTAGAAGTAAAAAGAAAATAAAATTGAAAATATCCTGATCGCCAACGAAAATCGCCTCTGTGATGCTCTCAGTCGCGGCCTCCTAATCAGACTCCAAGATCCCCCACAATTTAGGTCTGCTAGGTTTTTAATAGTTTCTTTTAACTTGATCAATGGTTGAGATTAAATCTGTCCTCCAGCGAACGGCTCGGATTAAAACACATCATCTTTCCAAATTTAACTTTGATCAGCGATCGATCTCTGCCAGGTTATAGAGATCGATCGCGGCATCCTTCAAAATATGTGTAGCGATCTGTGTAGCGATCGATCTCTGCATTTCATAGAGATCGATCGCTGCTTCCTTCAAGCAATCAGTCACTGAATGTCTATCACTTCTTCTTCTTTCTCTATGCATGGCGATCGATCTCTGCTGGAATAAATGGTCTCCCTTTTCCCCATGTACGGTGAAGATCGATTGCTGCTCATTCGTTGGCTTCTCTTCAATTTGCATGGTGAGCTACTTCTTCTTCATGTTGGCGATCGATCTCTGGAAATGCCAGAGATCGATCTCCACATCTCCTTTCTTTGCTTTACTTCTTTACATCATTCGCCAGCTTTTGTTCTTCATGATTTGTGGTGATCGATCGCTGGTAACTATATCATGTACAGCGATCGATCACTACAATGCTTATGCTATGATCGACTTTTTGTTTTTCTTCAGCTTCTTTCTTTTTCCTGTTTTATTTAATTTTACTGCACACTTCCACAAAATTTATCAAATCTCTTCAAACACTGATAAAAACTTATCAAATCAAATATAAAAAGTATAACTAAGTGTGTAAAATACACACTTATCACACCCCCAAACTTGAATGAAAGCTTGTCCTCAAGCAAACAAAAATAAGCGTAGAAATTTAGCCAAGTCTATTCAGGAATTTTTAAAGTCTGCAAAATGTTTCAAATTTCCATGGTAAAATTATCTAAATTACAATTCGCAGTATTTTGTCTCAGCTTGATATTTGCATGCAAATAAACTATCTAAATAAATACTTTCAATAATACAACTCATGATATCGCATTGAGAGAAATTTAATCAGAAATACTTGTGTGTGTACATGCTCAGACTCATTCTCGTTTAACTGATAGATCTATAATTGTGTCTTATGAGAAGGGAAATCAAAAATACCTCTCAGGATCACTCACTCCACTCTTATTGTTCATCAGTCTTGCCCATTATTCACTAATAACAAATATGAGTAAACAGAATAAAAGTCGATAGGTCTTTAATTAAGCTTGTAATGTAAGGCCAGGTTATAAGGTAGGAAATTTTTGGATTCAAACGAAACTCTAGAGCACAATCCATCATTATGTCACCCTCACTCCTTACACTCAGTTGAACTCTTTTCCAATCAGTTAACTCAATAATCCCCCCAAACTTGTCTCACTCTCTATTTCTCAAAACCAACTCCTTTGTCAATGTCTTTACTAACAAACATAAAATACAAATAATAACAATAATAACAAATTAAATAGCATATAAGAAATTGTTCTACTACTGAACAATTCAACTTTTTTTTTTTTTTTTTTTTTTTCACAACTTTAATCACTGAAAAATATAAAAGAAGAATAAATAAAATCCCAAAATACTGACAACTTAGACAATTGACAAAAGAGTTAGCTCTGATTCTCACCACTACTTTCTCCAACTCTCCCCATAAAATGTACCCACAACCCTGTGCTCAATAAACAGGATAGTCAAAATAATTTCAGGGTAGGCTAAATTAGGGTTGACAAAATAGTGGTAAAGAAAGGTTCAAATAGGAGACTAAGGGTGCCATTTAAATGACACAAATAGGGTATGTCAATAAAGGCTCAAACGATTCAAAAAATGGCCTAAGTCATTCTCTTAATTCTGCAAAAATCACACTTTGTATTCATGAATGCAGGGCAAAACCAAGAACAATTTAATACTTACTAATCACTCACTAAATTTAACTGGAGCTCACTCCCTTTCAGTGTTTACACTCAAGCACTCCCTTACTGTGTTTAGGCTCTCGATCTCAAGACAACAATTTATATCATTATCAGTTAAATTTAAACAAGAATGAACATTTCCACACAAACAAGTCTATCTTCCTAAACTCCAATCAATGTTACTATCACAAATCATATTATCTCAGAATCTATTCAGAAGTTAAAACAGGCATCAATCAAAGGTGCAATCATCGACACTTTGAACCAATGAAATAAATAATCATACCATAGAATTTCAAAATATTAAGCAGACTTCATAATATTAAGCAGACTTACACCCCCCCAAACTTGAAATAAACATTGTCCCCAATGTAAACAAGGCATACACGAAAAATAAGAAAGGGGATAGTGTACCTCGTGTGGGGCCCGGTAGCAGTGTGGTGGCGCTTCGGTTGAAGGAGCAATCGATCAATAACCTATTTTTTGTTTTTTTTTTTGTTTTTTTTTGTTTTTTTTTTTTTTTTTTATGTTAAAAATAATAATAATAATGAAATAAAATAAAAATAAACTAAACTAATGCAAACAAAAATTGAAATAACAAACTAAAAAGGATACTTAGGTGGGTTGCCTCCCACCAAGCGCTTGTTTTAGCGTCATTAGCTTGACGTTGTAAGCCTCTTGCTAATCTGGTTCACGGAGAGTAATAGTTGTATCATTCTACAAAACTCCGTTAAAATATGGCTTCGCTCTTTTTCCGTTTACTAATTTATCAATTTCAGGAAGCTCTTTGTCTGGCACATTATCGGCAATTGGTTCATTGCTAGCTGTTGGGTAATTTATAGATTTATATACTTTGAATGTCACCTCGTCATCATATACTTGCAATTTGAGCTCTCCCTTTCTAAGATTAATGACAGCTCCCCCTGTTGCTAAAAATGGTCGACCTCATATTATCGGGATGCTTCGGTCTTCGTCCATATCGAGAATCAAGAAGTCAGCGGGAAAAATAAACTTGTCGACTTTGACAAGGACATCTTCAATCACCCCATACGGATGCTTTATAGAGCGATCGGCCATCTGTAGGATTACACTGGTGGGCTTTGCTTCACCAATACCCAGCTTACGAAATATAGATAGCGGCATCAAATTTATACTAGCACCCAAATCACATAATGCCCGCTCAAAAATGGACTCCCCAATTGCACATGGTATGGTGAAACTTCCCGGATCTTTCAATTTTTGTGGAAGCTTCCGTTGAACAATGGCACTACATTCCTCAGTCAAAGCGATCGTGCCATATTTGTCAATTTTCCGTTTATGAGACAAGATGTCTTTCAGAAACTTTGCATATTTAGGCATTTGCTCGAGTGCCTCTGCGAATGGAATATTGATGTGGAGCTTTTTGAAGATATCAAGAAACTTAGAAAACTGATTATCAAGCTTCACATTTTTCAGTCTTTGTGGAAAAGGAACTTTTGAGAGGATCTCCTTTGGAATCTGAGGTGGAGCTTCCAGTAGCTCTTGATCCTTTGGTGTGGACTCGGATGATGACGAATGCACTCCGTCATGTGCGACCATTTTCTTATTTTCCTTAGTACAATTTTCAATCACTTTTCCACTCCTAAGTGTAATGGCATTGCATTGTTCTCTGGGGTTGATTTCAGTAGAACTGGGCAATGTACCTGGTGGGCGTCCATTTAGTGCAGCTGCCATCTGGCCCATTTGCATTTCTAGGCTTCGAATTTGGGCCGACTGATTCTGCAAGGTGGTTCTTGTTTCAGCCATAAATTTATTTGTGTGCTCCCCCATTTCAGCAATTATATTGTTGGTGCGTTCTCCCATTTTGGCAATTAATTCCTCCAGATTAGATTGTCTTTCAGGAAACTGAGGTCCCGGCTGATTAGCTAATGGCATCTGCATGGCGTTGTTCGGGTTCTTCCAAGAGAAGTTCAGATGATTGTTGCGCCCCCCATTATAGTAATTACCGGAATTTTGAAGTGTCGGTCTATTATAATTTCCCACATACTGGGCTTGTTCAGATGAACTTCTAACCATTTGGTTCCCTTGCTGACAGTTTTCACTCGCATGTGGTCCTTGGCACCATTGACATTGCATGATCGGTGACTGAATTGCATTAACTATAGCTTGATTTCCTTGGATGTGCTGAGTGAGAGATGCAACTTGTGTAGTCAATGCTCTTATTGCTTCCATTTCTGGTGTATTTGACTGCCTCCTCAAAATCTGACGTTCAACTGGGCACTGATCATTATTAAGGGATAACTCTTCTAACAGGTTAAATGCCTCCACTTCTGTCTTAGATAATAGTGATCCACCAGCTGCTGAGTTGACAAGCGTCCGTGTAGAACTTGAGAGGCCGATGAAGAATGTCTGTATTTGCATCCATTGTGGTAGACCATGCTGGGGGCATTTTCTCAAAAGCTCCTTGAATCGGCCCCATGATTCATAAACTGTCTCGCCATCGTATTGAGTAAAATTGGTGATCTCATTTCGGAGTCTTGCCATCTTTTCAAAGGGAAAGAACTTAGATAAAAATTTCTGAACCAATTCGTTCCATGTTGTAATTGAGCCTGGCGGTAAGGAGTGTAACCAATTCTTTGCGCGATCTCTTAGCGTGAAGGGGAATAACCTGAGCTTGATAGCATCCTCAGAGACATTATGGTATTTGAATGTATCACAAACCTCGACAAAGCTAGCAATATGATCCTTGGGATCCTCGTTAGGTAGACCACAAAATTGATATTGTTGAATCATTTGTATTGTACCCGGCTTTATTTCAAAATTATTGCACGTGATAGCCGGTTTTCGGATTGCTGATTGAACCCCGTCCATGGATGGCATAACATAATCCAACAAAGTCCTTCTTCCGACTGCCTCAACCCCGACCATCTGTGGTATGTGAGCATTTTGATCATCGGCATTTTGATTAGCTGCCATAATTGCTTGTCTTGTTTCCCTTCGATTTTTACAGCAAGTTCGTTCAATTTCAAGATCGATAGGGATTAGGTTGGCAGTACCTAATTTTCGCATGCACCTGCAATGTGCAAATAATTCAATTTAAGCTGACAATAAAATAAAATAAAATAATAAAATAAAATAAAATTTCAAATATAAACTAAAATCAAATAATTCAAAGATAACAAAATATAGTCCCCGGCAACGGCGCCAAAAACTTGTTGCGAAAAAATCGTAATACGCAAGTGTACGTGTCGCAAAAGTAATAAAGTGTATATAAAAGTACGAGTGTCGATCCCACGAGGAATAATTGTGTTAAATAATGAATATTTAATTTTTAGCTTAATTTGAAAAGAAATAATAAATGATTTTTGGATTTTAAATTAAATTAAAATAATTCAAATAAAAGCACTTAAACAATTTAAATAATAGACTTGAATATAAAGAGTAAGATTATATGATGAGAAAATCCAGGGTTCCGATTTCACTTAACTAATCCTATTTATTAAACCTAATCCAAATAATTAAATCCTATTTCTATGTGTTGATGGCAATTTCACGAAAATATTTATCAATCTCTCTCGAGCAAAGATAAACTTATTCAATTAACGAATTATTACCTCTCGGTCTCTAATCCTGAGAATTAATTGAATACATTAAGAACAAGAAATTATACTACCACATGAACGCATTAGCTATCTCTAGTCTAACATCCTTTTCATGGCAAATTATTCAGTGCACGGTTAAATTCTCCGCTCTCGCATCCCGAATCAACCCTAAAGTTCTTAGTTTTGGTGATCAAGCAAACCTAAGCATTACGTTCAGAATAAATTACTCAAACACAGAACAGAAACAGAAAATTAAATACTTGAATCAAGAAAAATAAACAATCATAGTAAAGCTACATCGAAACCCTAGAACAAGGAAATTTAGTTCATGCTAAAATAGAAGTAAACAACAATAATAATACTAAGTTGTTGCATAATGAAACAGTAGAAGTAAAAAGAAAATAAAATTGAAAATATCCTGATCGCCGACGAAAATCGCCTCTGTGATGCTCTCAGTCGCGGCCTCCTAATCAGACTCCAAGATCCCCCACAATTTAGGTCTGCTAGGTTTTTAATAGTTTCTTTTAACTTGATCAATGGTTGAGATTAAATCTGTCCTCCAGCGAACGGCTCGGATTAAAACACATCATCTTTCCAAATTTAACTTTGATCAGCGATCGATCTCTGCCAGGTTATAGAGATCGATCGCGGCATCCTTCAAAATATGTGTAGCGATCTGTGTAGCGATCGATCTCTGCATTTCATAGAGATCGATCGCTGCTTCCTTCAAGCAATCAGTCACTGAATGTCTATCACTTCTTCTTCTTTCTCTATGCATGGCGATCGATCTCTGCTGGAATAAATGGTCTCCCTTTTCCCCATGTACGGTGAAGATCGATTGCTGCTCATTCGTTGGCTTCTCTTCAATTTGCATGGTGAGCTGCTTCTTCTTCATGTTGGCGATCGATCTCTGGAAATGCCAGAGATCGATCTCCACATCTCCTTTCTTTGCTTTACTTCTTTACATCATTCGCCAGCTTTTGTTCTTCATGATTTGTGGTGATCGATCGCTGGTAACTATATCATGTACAGCGATCGATCACTACAATGCTTATGCTATGATCGACTTTTTGTTTTTCTTCAGCTTCTTTCTTTTTCCTGTTTTATTTAATTTTACTGCACACTTCCACAAAATTTATCAAATCTCTTCAAACACTTGATAAAAACTTATCAAATCAAATATAAAAAGTATAACTAAGTGTGTAAAATACACACTTATCAGCTGTCTAAATACGGATGTTTCTCCAACGGTAATATTTTTCCATATCCAGAAAGAAGCATTCAAGTTTTGGAGCCGATTACAGACAGAGTATAAAAGAAGAGAAAGTAGCTCAGAAGAATAACTTTTGTAAAAATTAATCTTCGAACCCTAACGAGCGATATTATTGCAATACTCTGCGTTTTCTGTACATTTCTCTATTCCTAAACTTGAGATCTATCTTGAGAGAGTGTAGCCTTGTGCTAAATTCATTATTCTGTAAAAGTGTAAAGGCAGTGGATTGTTACCCGTGAAGAGCAATCCAGTTGTTGTAAAAGGCAGAAGATCGACGCTCGTGAAGTGCAATCTATTTTTCTCTGAGGAGAAGTAAAGGATCTTCAAGGGGGAAACCTTGAAGCATGGACGTAGGCAGGTTTTGGCCGAACCACGTAAAAACTCTCGGTGTTGCTTTTCTCTCTCTCTCTTTACTTTTATTGCTTGATTGCTCACTGTTAACCTATAAATTGCACACAAGAGAGAAAACGATTAGTTCGCTAATTAAGTTTAAAAAGTCTAATTCACCCCCCTCTTAGACAATTACGATCCTACAAAAACATCAATCCATTTAGACTTCACATACTGACATTAGTCAAACCGCCTCATCAGAGCACCAAACCGTGGCATAGATGTGCTCCATCAACTTCACCTATCCTTCTATAAACTCAGAGAAATCACCTGTTGTAACCTCAACACCTACATCACAAAACTCATCTATTAGCCTAATGCTAAATAAGTAGAGCAAATATGAAATGAAATGCTAAATTCATAAACCCTAATCATGCAGTTTCTACTTTCACATCTCAGTTGCATTTGTGTTCGTTCTCTGATCTGATCCCTCTGTTCGATAGGAAGTGGATCAGTTTTCCCAAAGTCATACATCCTCTTACTCAATTAAGTGGCGGATTAGTTCCCTTAATAGCTGATCTGATTCCTCTGTTCGATGGAAGATTGATCAATTTTCCCAAAGTCATACATCATCTTACTCGATTAAGGGACGGATTAGTTTCCTTAATAGCTGATCTGATACAAATTTTGTTCTTGCCTTACCATGCCATTACATGTAAATTTATTTTCGTATTCTTTCAAAACATGATGTATGACATACTGAAAACATTCAAACATGCCTAAACCTACTGTTTTGTGATGTAGTCCCGAAGGCACACACATACTCCACTTACTTGGCTTCCTAGAAAAGTTTGGTTGCAAACTACTTCAGGTTTTGCTTAAACCTAAAACGTAAACAGAGTATTAGTTAGATCTTTGCTAAACTTCATTCTAAACTATCCAGAGATCTGAGGAAACTAGTTGGAAGTTTTGTTCCTCGAGTATTCCCGGTTATCACGAAAATCCGAACTCAGCTCTCACACACAGCATTCCTAAAACACTCATTCTACCGTAAACAACTCATCCAATGTATATCTTATATTCATCCTAAATCATCAGCAAGAAGAAATCAAGGAAGAACTCACCTAAGTTGAAGAAGACTCGGAGAGAAAAATCGCCAGAGGAGTCGGTTAAGCTGAGCTGAAAGAGGAAAGTGATGAAACAGTGGTGGCTATCCTTCACTAAACCCTCTATTTATATCACATGCTTCACAAATTACACTTATGCCCTTGACTAACAAACTTTAAACTATTTAAGCAACCAATCAAAATCACCTAATTCCTTAAAATAAAAGCCACGTACCGATTACTATAGTATGACTCGACCAGACATTGCCTTCGCCGTCAACAAAGTTTCCCAGTTTATGCATGCCCTTTCAGACATCCATTGGCAAGCCGTCAAGCGCATCCTTCGATACCTGAAAGGTACTCAGTCCTTAGGTATCTCATTCTCACCCCCCACTAGTTGTGTCTTGACATGTTATACAGATGCCGACTGGGCCTCCTGTCCAAACGATAGAAAAAGCACAGGTGGCTTTTGCATATTTCTTGGCAACAACTTAATTTCTTGGTCTTCGGCAAAGCAAAAAGCTGTTTCTCGATCTAGCACTGAATCCGAATATCGGAGTGTAGCAAATGGCGCAGCGGAAGTTCTGTGGTTACAATCATTGCTTATGGAGCTAGGTATCGCACCTACATCCATCCCTCTCATACTGTGTGACAATTTAAGTGCTACATATTTGGCGTCAAATCCGGTTCTTCACTCAAAGTCCAAACATGTAGCAATTGATTTTCATTTTGTTCGGGAAAAAGTACTTAACAAGCTATTACTTGTCAAATTCACGCCTTCTGACAACCATTTAGCTGATGCCTTAACAAAATCCCTTTCGCCTGCAAAATTTGGGTTGTTTACGGACAAGATCTTTGGCCTTCGGTCTTGATCTAGAGGGGGATGTTAACGTATGTGCTAATGTGGTTGTAATTTAGTTCATTTAGTACTTCTAGTGTAGTTAGCTTTTTCAATTATTACACCTAGTGATGTATATGTACAAACTATCATGATGAATGACATTGGAAGAATGACATTCGACAAATATCATTTTCTCTCACTACTCTCTCTCATATTGCTTCCCTGCTTCTTCTCTGTTCAGTTATCGGAACAGCTAGCCTGAGGCAGCTCTTGTGGAATTCTAACTTTCTCTGCTTGTCCACCTTTATTTCTTCAGCTTCTCTGGTCCTGTCCTCCAACTCCCGGTCGAACGCCTCCACGTCCATCCGAGCTTTCTTGTATCTTCTCATCTTCTCATCGGCCACCATTTCCATTTTTCTGATAGCCTCGTGCACCACTTCAGCAATTCTATTGCACGCTTCTTGCGGCGCTATCAGCCGTCCACCGTCACCATTTTCCGCTCTCCTCGGAGAGAATAGCTCTAGCTCTTCATCAAGAACATAATTAGAATCAGAAACCCCTCCAAAAAAAAAAAAAAAACAGTGGCATTCACCGACTGGATAGCATAGAGTACCTTGGAAGAACATCAGTATTGTTTTGCAGGCCGTTGAAGAGTCATTGACAACCCCCGTCTCCATTTTTTCTTTCAGATCTTCACACTTCCAGAATAGTTTCCTTCCATTTGGGTCTTCACTTCCACGAAAGATCCTGTCACAGCTCAAATCGAGTTCCCTGATGAGAGCATCAAGGTCCCACGCCGGTACACAGTGCTGGAAAACATCTCTTACCCATCCCAGCAGCTCGGACGTTCGATTGCAAGCTTGGCATCTGAAAACCTTTGGCCGGGGATAGTTCCTATCTTACCAGATGGACCCATGCAGATGTTTCCGTCACGAATGGCGCAATCCGTGTGAGTCCAGTGAGAACACAGATCGTAGCCAATCCAGAGGCAGGTGTTGAACTTCGAAATCAAACCTGTTACAGATTACGCACATGCAAAGATTTGAGAAACCATTTCTGTTGGTGCATATATCGCAGGTGCACTCATCAGCTGGAAGCTCGTTCTGGCATGCTATATTCCAACAGCTTTTGTAGACAAAGACTTCAATGAGGGTAGTTTGGGAGAGAGTGATATTTGGGTTTAAGAACGCCTGAATTCCAGTATTTATAGCAACGAGGATTTCAAGTTGAGTTCGATTTGCTCTGATCAATGTCTTTGCAGTCAAATCTGTTCTTTTCTGAACAAGCTTCTGTAAAATGTAGATTTCCTCTTTCTGCTGCAAACCACCGGTTCCGTCGAGGATGATTCGGAGCCCATTCTTCAACTGCTCTCGGAGCTCGTCGGATAGACAGTCCAACTTTTCAGATATTAAATCGACCCTTTCTCTTGCTACGTCCCGAAGAGATATCGGCGGACTGGTGGCGGAGTAAGGGGATCAGTTTGCGCCATCCCATTCTCCATTCCTTTTGTGATGAATGCTTCATTGATAGGCCAAGTTCCTAGAGTGCTGGAACTCTCAGTTGGGGACTCACCAGTGCTACCAGAATTGAATCTCGGCGCTTCAGGTGAAGATGGTGGGTCGGGAGGTCAGCGCGCCTCCTGTCCGCGGTTGGTGGCGTGGGGCATCATTGCCAGTGGGTGGTGGCGGTGGTGGGGACTGGAATCAGACGACACACCAATGCACTACTCTGCTCCTGCAGACGTTACAAATACCATTCATTCAAGTGGTGATCTTGCTGAGCAGTCTGGTTGTGTCAAACCTCAAAAAATAATGTATCTGATAAAGGATAAGGGGGTAACGAGACAAATGAAGTGACACTTTGTTAATACCAACTGTGAAGCGACAGCATGCTCCAAATACACATTAAAATTCATGAATCAGAGTAACCAAGATGAGAGACCAATCTTACAAAGCCAGAGCCCTTTCAAGACATTAGAAACTGGAAACTGGAGATGAGAGAAGGTCGCAGAAATATTACAATTTATAAGGATCTAAGCCATAATTTTGACATATAACAATAGACAGGTCTAATAACAAGATTATGAAATTATGAAATTGTAGATAGAAGGTCAAAACTAGAGTCTTTTTATTATTGAGATTTTTAGCATTCTCCACGTAGCTCAACATCAATCTACAATAAATACCAATTATGAAATAATTATATTTAAACAAGAAAAATAACTATTTTATAAAAAAACTGATGTTGCGTCCGATGTTATAACATTCTCTAACACAATATGAATTTTTATTTGTTTCATTACTAATTTTTAACAACATACACATAAAATGCACTTATGAAATAATCTCATTCATTAAGTTAATTAATTAAGTTAACTTTTTTAAAGTAATTAATCTCGTTAACTATTTTAAAGTAATTAATCTCGTTGTTTAATTAAAATTAAAATAAAAAACACATAACTTATTCGTACGTTTCGCATTTTCTAATCTCGTTAATTACTTTAACGTGTTTAATTAAATACATACATTAAACACCGACCCCCCGCGTGAGGCGGGTACCCGCGTGAGGGGGCGGGTACCCGCCCCAGCAACAGTGCCTCGCCATTTTTAAGTTTTAACCTTAAATGTCTGTAAATCCCTAAATTTTTAACCCTCCTCGCCGTAGAAGCTCGCCCCTAAACCCCGACCACCACCACGCCCAACCCAACTCCGACGCCCCTAAACCCGACCACCACCACGCCCTAGTTACGCCGACCTCTTGGCTAGGCTTGCCAATTCCTTACCCTTCTCGAGGATTTCAGGTGCAATTTCTTCTTTCCTGCAACAGCTTTTCAAGAAAATTGAAAAACAATCCATTTTCTACATGAGCGTGAGGCGAGGTTGAGTTATTTAGAGTGTATTGAGCAGTTGTTAGTTTATGCTTCTGTAATTTCTTCCATGATTATATTATTGTGAAATTCAATTGCTTCAAGATCCTCTAATTGCCCTGTTAAGCAAATAAGAGTTGCATGTGGTGTTTCTCTTTGATGATACGTGAGAAACAATTATCTGGTGTTTCTCTTTGATGATAATTGAGAAACAATTATGATAGAGACAAACTCGTACATGATGAAATGATGAAAAGAGATAGAGCAAATTAACGTAAATGTTTCCCTGTTTCGCTGTTAATGAAAGTGAGTTAAATAATCATGTTAACATGTCACTATTAAGTTTCTTCTATCACTGACAGAGAAGAAAAAATATTATGTTTATGTGATTTCTTACTTGATATTAGAGTTGTGAAAATTAATGGTTCATGATTTTGGCTTTTCTCTTTGAATGAAAATAAGAGAAAATAACGTTCTGGCTTTTCTCTTTGATAAATCTAGAGATAGTAAATTAAAGATCAAGTTTTGAGTGTCACTTTTACATTGTTCACTGTTTTATTCATTTATCATTATCCATTTATCATTTATTTCTTTAAAAAGCTGAGTACCATATTTATGTTTTGTTGATTGGTTGTTTAGTGTTTTTGGACATTTTCTACCTCTTTTAGTTGGTGTAGAATTGGAAAACAAATAGTATAGAAAACATTATTTTCCTGTCTCTTGGATTATGTCTCTTGGAAAACATCATTCTCCGATGCAATTTTTTTTTTCTGTTTCATGAATTAATCAAGTTAATTAGAAACAATTGAAATAATTGAAATGGTCATTATTCAATTATGTGTTGGTGATTGTTGTTGGTTCAAAATCATAGGACAATCCATAATTTGTTTGTGATAGATTTTGAAAGCTTGTTATTTGAAATTTATATTTGTTGAATTGTTGAAATGTTGTTGTTTGTGGTAGGTGTTGAAACGTTGAAATGTTGTTATTTGAAATGATGAAATTCAAATTTAAGTTGAAATGTTGTTAATTGAAATTTATATTTGTTTGTGGTAGGTGTTTTGAAGGAACTATTTGAAACCGACCCGAAAATGCCCCCCCCCCGAACTTTTGTTGGTCGAAAGGTTCCCCGGACGACAAATCGGGAGGAGGAGCCGCAGTCGTCGTCAATGGAATTTCGAAATCGGGCGTGTGAGGAGCAATTCGAGCGGGATACGTCAAACCGCTCGATTATTTATGGAAAGACTGCCAATTTCTGTGGTTGGGAGTCATTGGAGATTAAAGAGCTGTTTGACAACATCTCCTTGCACGGGGTGTACGACATGCAAGGAGATAGCTGTGACAGAGTAGTTCGTCTATTTTATGCGCACTTGGTTGTTTCAGGGAGGGCGGGGTGCATGGAGTCGTACCTATTCGGTACGAATATTGTTGTCTCTACCAGCGTCATCAACGAATTAATCAGATTTTACGAAGAAGACGCGGAGACATATTATCACAATTCCCGAGAGTGTGATTTTGCACGGACCACAGACGGAATTGAGTTTATAAGGCAAATCCATTTAAATTCGAACATTGCAGGCTTTGTGAAGCCAAGAGCGAATGCCTTGAACGTCAAGGCTCGGGTTGTTCACAACCTGATCACTCACACCCTTCTGCCAAGAGATGGTCACAGAGATCTGGTCAGCTGGATGGATCTCTATATTATGCAGAAGCTATACAGCGGCAGGACGTTCGACCCAGGATTTATGATTGTAAGTCACATGCAGGAGGTCGGTCGAACAAAAAACAAGAGTCTGCCGTTTGGTTCATTGATTTGGAAGATCGTAGAGCGATCTCAGATTCGTCTGCCCAGAGGAGAGCATATCAGATCAAACAAATCGGGCAATGTATTTGACAGGATTCATCTTACTCGGATGGGTCTGGTTGAAGTTGACGGGTCTTGAATGCCTAAGGGAGATCCAGGAGCCTCTACATCTCGAGATATTCTGATGGAGGACAACACCACGACCGAGAATGCTGACGCCACTGCCACCGAGGACGCCACCGCCACCTTCACCGCACCGCCATTGCACCCCCACGAGTCCAGTACGTCGGAGCAGATACTTAACCATTTTGCTCAAGTAAACCGGAGGTTGGACATGTGGGATCAGAGGTGGGAGATCATGAATGAGAGGCTGGATATTGTGAGATCGTCTCAACTACGGCTCGAAGCTGCTTTCGAGCATTGGCGTCCAGGCAGAGGCGGCGAGGGCGACGATGCTCCACCTCCACCCTTACCATAGTTTAGTTTATGTTGTATATTCGTTTTAATGTACTTCTTATGTTTGGCTTTTTTGTATAGTTTATTTTTATTCTGTAGCTTATTTTAACTTAGTTGTGTACTGGATCTGTCTGTTAAAATTATTTTTGTGATTTGCATATGCAGGAATTGTTTGAAGAGAGCTATGGAGGAGTCATAAAACAAATAAAATTCTGCCCATTTTTTTAATTTTAATTTTATATTTTATTATAAATTAATAAATTAGTTTTATATTTAATCTTTTCAATTTGAATAATAAATTAAGTTATGTGTTTAATAATTAAACATTGTTTATTAATTAATGTATGTATTTAATTAAACACGTTAAAGTAATTAACGAGATTAGAAAATGCGAAACGTACGAATAAGTTATGTGTTTTTTAATTTAATTTTAATTAAACAACGAGATTAATTACTTTAAAATAGTTAACGAGATTAATTACTTTAAAAAAGTTAACTTAATTAATTAACTTAATGAATGAGATTATTTCATAAGTGCATTTTATGTGTATGTTGTTAAAAATTAGTAATGAAACAAATAAAAATTCATATTGTGTTAGAGAATGTTATAACATCGGACGCAACATCAGTTTTTTTATAAAATAGTTATTTTTCTTGTTTAAATATAATTATTTCATAATTGGTATTTATTGTAGATTGATGTTGAGCTCCGTGGAGAATGCTAAAAATCTCAATAATAAAAAGAATGCCTATGATTAGTTACAATTCAAGTTAATAACAAGATCTAACAAACCCCGAAACTCATAATCTTTCGTCCTCCACCATTCTTCAGTACCAGACCAAAAATAAAAACCAGAAAGAAGGAAAAGAGCACTCAAGGTATCATATGGGGAGAGATGCCGGCCAAAATGATCTCAACCAGAAAAATTCAGAGACAGAAAGAATCCGCCTCGCTTCATAGCCATTGTTAAAGTCTAACTCCTGCATGATTTTTGGCTGAAAATCACCGGCTAGTCAAGAATAAATTCGGGATTGAAAATTAGGCTAATGCCGTTCACTCAGATTAGTCAAAGTTTCTATATAACTAAAAAGAAATCGAAATAATTAAAGTGATTTGATATTTTTATTACATCTGAAAAATCGACAAAACCAGAATGGTCCGACAAAAATTCCAACCAAATCTACTAAACTGTGTCGTTTGCTTCTTATTTCTGACTGCCAGCTTCGACCTGGGCTTCTAAAGTTTGAGGGTGGTGAGTCATAGCCCCGTGATGGCCAACCTCCGCTGGGGAGGTCCATTTTCCAAAAAGTGCCATCCCCAACATCTCATAAATCTTCCCTCGAAGCTGAGCTGGATTCTCTGGCTGCAATAAAACAACCAGCCACAAAAAACTTTTTGTGCACATTAACAACATTCCATTCCGATTAGGGCTATAATTTTGAGCTATGTGATTGAGCAGCCAGGTTTCAAGTGAAAATATATAGCCAACCGATCAGCGACAAAGAGGTTACTAAAGAGAGTCATCGAGTGTGTTATTCGATAAATTTTCTAGGGTAGCTTAAAATACTTACAGTAAAGCCACTAGAAACCAAAGCGGCATCATATAGATCAATAGCTCTCATTGCATCTGGGTCAGTAGGGTTGTTTTTGCAAGCAGCCTACAGCAATTCAGGTCAAAAAATGATTTGTCAAATATTTTTTATTCTTAATTTTTTTAAGTGTTTCTTGTCCATGAACGTACATTTAAGTTCTTGATAATTGCGTGTTCTGGCTTGATATCAAACACTCTTCTGCCTCTCATGAACTCCAGGCTGGTGTTATCACCAACAGTTTGTGCCTTCATCAGTCTTAAAAAAGGACAAAAGAAGCAGACGTTAATTCATGTCGATTTTTAATGCATGAATAGGCATGGCGAACAAAGTGTACTCACCTTTCCATGTTAGCAGACCAACCAAACTTCCCAGATGCGAGAACACAGGGTGATGAGCTCAAACGATTGGAAATTTGAACACTGGCAACTTTATCTCCAAGCTGCTTCTTAATCCAGTCGCAAGTTTGGCCATATTCCTGCTTCATCTCCTTTTCTTTCTCTTCATTTTTATCGCCTATGTTGTCATAAGAAAGAAACCAACAGTTTCAGTTGAATTAGATTAGATGGACATCGGATAGAATCGGTTTCAGATAAAAAAATGCAGTGAAAACCATGGTCCAAAAAATCATAACAAATGGCAAGAGCAAAAATGCAGTGAAAACCATGGTCCAAAAAATCATAACAAATGGCAAGAGCAAGAATGTGGACGGGCACAATGCATTGTCAGAACCATAAGAAGGCTCAGTAGACTGACCTAAATCCAAATCTTCCTTGCTAATATCAACAAAATTCTTCTCTTTGTAGGACTTTAGATTCTGGACAGCAACCTCGTTGATGGGGTCAACTAAAAACAGCACCTAAAACAATATGAAGTCATATGGATTGAGAACACTGAAAAAAAAACACCATTAAAATAGAATCAAATCCACAAATTATGACAAGATAAATCATTTATCTAAAATTTAAAAACCAAGAGTTTACTTCAAGATCCTTTTCAGTAAGTGATGAGAACCACGGGTATATTAAACCCGAGACCCTTCAACAACGCGGAATAGAAACTCAGGAACGCCTTTGAAATCAAGTATAAGGAACTTGACCCCAATCGAACCTTGCCGACGGAACCAAAGTTATCAAACAAGGAGCTTGACCCGTAACCGAACTTGTGGTTAGAACCAAAGCTATCAAGTTGATCTTTCAAGTTTTGACTTGAAGAAGATCTAGTTCTTCACAAAGAAACAAAGAGAAAATTCTCACAAAGAGTAACTCAAAATCATGTATATTGCTTAATAATGTTGAAGCGCCTATGCCTTTAAATAGGCTACAAAATATCCTAAAGTAATTAGGAAATATTACTAAAACGATAATTAGGAAATTTTCTAAAACAATACTTAAGAAAACTTTCTAAATCTATGATTAGGAAAGCTTTCTAAAACTATAATTAAGAACTTTCTAAAACTATAATTAAGAAACTTTCTAAACTATAATTAAGAACTTTCTAAAACTATAATTAAGAAACTTTCTAAAACTATAATTAAGAAACTTTCTAAAACTATAATTAAGAAACTTTCTAAAACTATAATTAAGAAACTTTCTAAAACTATAATTAAGAAACTTTCTAAAACTATAATTAAGAAACTTTCTAAAACTATAATTAAGAAACTTTCTAAAACTATAATTAAGAAACTTTCTAAAACTATAATTAAGAAACTTTCTAAAACTATAATTAAGAAACTTTCTAAAACTATAATTAAGAAACTTTCTAAAACTATAATTAAGAAACTTTCTAAAACTATAATTAAGAAACTTTCTAAAACTATAATTAAGAAACTTTCTAAAACTATAATTAAGAAACTTTCTAAAACTATAATTAAGAAACTTTCTAAAACTATAATTAAGAAACTTTCTAAAACTATAATTAAGAAACTTTCTAAAACTATAATTAAGAAACTTTCTAAAACTATAATTAAGAAACTTTCTAAAACTATAATTAAGAAACTTTCTAAAACTATAATTAAGAAACTTTCTAAAACTATAATTAAGAAACTTTCTAAAACTATAATTAAGAAACTTTCTAAAACTATAATTAAGAAACTTTCTAAAACTATAATTAAGAAACTTTCTAAAACTATAATTAAGAAACTTTCTAAAACTATAATTAAGAAACTTTCTAAAACTATAATTAAGAAACTTTCTAAAACTATAATTAAGAAACTTTCTAAAACTATAATTAAGAAACTTTCTAAAACTATAATTAAGAAACTTTCTAAAACTATAATTAAGAAACTTTCTAAAACTATAATTAAGAAACTTTCTAAAACTATAATTAAGAAACTTTCTAAAACTATAATTAAGAAACTTTCTAAAACTATAATTAAGAAACTTTCTAAAACTATAATTAAGAAACTTTCTAAAACTATAATTAAGAAACTTTCTAAAACTATAATTAAGAAACTTTCTAAAACTATAATTAAGAAACTTTCTAAAACTATAATTAAGAAACTTTCTAAAACTATAATTAAGAAACTTTCTAAAACTATAATTAAGAAACTTTCTAAAACTATAATTAAGAAACTTTCTAAAACTATAATTAAGAAACTTTCTAAAACTATAATTAAGAAACTTTCTAAAACTATAATTAAGAAACTTTCTAAAACTATAATTAAGAAACTTTCTAAAACTATAATTAAGAAACTTTCTAAAACTATAATTAAGAAACTTTCTAAAACTATAATTAAGAAACTTTCTAAAACTATAATTAAGAAACTTTCTAAAACTATAATTAAGAAACTTTCTAAAACTATAATTAAGAAACTTTCTAAAACTATAATTAAGAAACTTTCTAAAACTATAATTAAGAAACTTTCTAAAACTATAATTAAGAAACTTTCTAAAACTATAATTAAGAAACTTTCTAAAACTATAATTAAGAAACTTTCTAAAACTATAATTAAGAAACTTTCTAAAACTATAATTAAGAAACTTTCTAAAACTCTTCCCAAGCATCCTCTTAGCTTAACAATTTAGTAATTTAGCTCGTGTTGGTAAAGAATCGTTCTCTGATTTATATAATCAATCCATTTAAGGTTCTTGCATTTCTTGGTTCTTGATCTGTCATGGGACCTCCATATTTGACAGGATCTGTAACTTGGGCTTGAAGTGGTTGCACTATTGATTCACATCAGTAAGTTTCTCCAAAAATGGTGTTTTTTACACTTGTCACACTGTTATAATAGATGTCCTTCTGCTCGGGTTTTTCATCCAAGCTGATCATGTCTTCCTCACTCTGTGAAGAAAAAAATCGAAGCAGTGCAGCTACGCACTTGTGGTTCTCCCGATTTTCAATGCAACCCAGTTTCAAAAATTTACCAAAGTTCTCCCAGAACTTTTCATAGTCTTGAACAAAAAACACCGGAAAATTTCAGACTAAGACAACTTAATACTTTGTGTTTCACATGTTAATGAATAAATGATTAATGTGCTTCTATTGCCCCTTCTGATTCAATGCGTTTATATGATATTTTATAATAATAAGAAACAAGTACATGTTATATTTAGCATTGGCATGCATTCAAATACAGTTTGTTAAGGAAACTACATGTGTGTGTGTGCGTGTGTGCGTGTTCTCCTAGTTGATCATCATTAGACATTGAAATTATTTTGATTTTTCTGCATCATATAAATCTAAAAGTAATGAGAGGTTACATACTTCTCTGTTCTCACTCAAGGATATTCCCAGAATCATGTCAAAGGCCTTCCTGACCAAGCGCTTCTGACCAAGCGCTTCTTCATAATACGTACCTGCAGAAAAGCAACACAGATAAAATCTTTTAGTAAGATTGAGCAATTCAGATTCCTCCGCAATTTATATTTGAGAAACTCTGTACTCACAATGCGACTCTCCTGGAGGATCTCAGCGTGAGACATTGAGTGGGAGGTCATTCAAAACCTTTAATGAAGCTTAAATATTGTGGGAACTATTCAAGACAAAATACTTATAGTTAGTACCAGTCGGAACAAACATTCAAAACCTACCATCTCAACTTGATAAGTTCTTTTACCAGCTCTCCATCAAAATCATTTGAAATGAACACCCTTTTCACATAAAGCCGAATATTTTTGGTCTCTGGATTAACTATGTCGTCCTTCCCCATTGGAGCAATAGCAGGCACAGAGTATAGACCTGAATTCGACTTCACCCTGCAGATTTAGCTTTTATGAGGCTTCAAATGACAAATTTAAAATTATTAGGACTCTTGTGACAGTTTTTGTCAGCTTTGAAGCAAGTCATAAAAAATAAAAATTTCCCTCAAGTAGAATGCAAGTTTTAAACATATCAAGCCAGCATTTAAAAATGTTTATTGGGATATATTTGTCGCAAGATTGTCGTACACAAATCTATAGGCAAGTCTAAGTCACAACATAAGACAAAATACTTAAAACAATAACTGAGATTTCACTAATCAATTCCACTGGTAAATGTAACGCTGTTTATTATTTGTCAATCTTCATGGGATACAAAGCATTTTTTATTCATTTCAGAACTGAAAATAGAAGTGACTTAAGAATTGCTTTCCAAGAATAGTTTTTTCAAAAAGAAAATTTATGGGTACAATATTCAGCTTTCATCAGTTATACTTTTGACAAAATCTGTTTCTCAAAAGAGATGCAATTTTCAACAAACTTAACCTTTTCAATATCAAGAATTCAAACTTATAGGCAACATTTCATTTCATGCAAGCCTCAATAACTAAAAAAAGAAGAGAGAAGTTCCCTCTTAAACCTTCGATTTCAAAAAAAACTCAATATTACCTCTGTAGTAAAATGGGACGATGATAATGATTCCAAATACTCGTCAAAAGTTTTCTTGTAGAACTCATTATATTCCTCAGTGGTGACCTCCTTCGGGTTTCGAAGCTGCCCATGATAACAAATTCACAACAAAATTTACTTCCAGAAGAGGTCATTCTAGAATCAATGCGATGAGCATCAGAAAATATGCCCCACCCATATAGGCTGAGTCTCATTTGTAAGCTCCCAGTCCAAGTACTTCACAACAGTCTTTGTTTTTTCCTTCTTCTGCAACAGTACACTTATTGATCAGTTTGCATGATCTATGGATAAATTACGACAATTTATTTAATAGCAAAAACCACAATTGCAAAGAATGAATGTCTGGCAGCCAGCTGTATATTGGAAATGAAACAAACTGAGAATAGTTTTTGACAAGCTTCTGTACACGCTCTGGATGTGCATAACCCTTGTCATCACACTGAAATGCAATTGATAAACTATATGGTTAGATGCAAGATCAATAAATAAATACAAATCAAACAAAACTAAGAAGATATATCATAAAAATTAATTATCATAGAGATATTAAACAACACTCATAAAAATTTCTACTGACCTTAAGATACAAAGTCAGGCAGGTTCCTCCTCGAAGAAGTTTCTCTGGATCTGTCTCCTCTTTAATAGAGTAAGAGCTTGCATTAGCCTCCCCTTCCCACACGTATTGTTTTTCGGATTTGGGGCTTTTTGTCCAGTTCTCGGGAGTCGGCCCGGTCGAAGCAAGGAAGGGTTTTTATTTTATCCTCTTTTAAATCTTTATTAAAGCTTCAAATTTTCAATTTCTTCTAAATAAACCTTGTTTACAATCTTTCTATCAACTCGTCTGCAAGCATCGACAATGGACTTCCTCGCATCAGCAATGAACTTTCTTGCATCAACAATGGACTCTCTTTCACGATCTCACCAATTTGGGACTCTTTCTCAATCGCACCATGTCCAGGTCTTCCTTCCTCACACCTCCTCCCGCAATCGCATCGAAGCACGGCTCTTGGAAAGAACTTACCAGCGATATCATGGCTTTGATTTCTGCAAAAATAAGCCTCTCTGATTGCCATACCTCAATTGCAGTCTGTAAATCATGGAAGTCCTATGAAAAAAGATTCTCTCTTTTGCGTGCAATAATTACCTTGGTTCGTTCTATCCCACCACCCAACATCACCAAAGATTTGTTTTCTTATTTTGTCTCAATCCACCGTGGAAAGGCTTAAATTGCCATAATAACCATTAAGAGATGCAGATTTTATTTGCTCTACTAATGGGTGGTTGGCTTTCTTAAAAAAACTCAAATAGTTCTTTACAACCCTGTCTGTTGCGAAATTCTCAAACTTCCTTTAATACCACAAACCCCTTGTTACATTGATTGGGTCTCTCAGAAGAATATGAACATGGATTACAGTATTCGGTGTTGCTATCTCATCAATCCAAATAAAAGATTCTACGATGGTGGTGGCTACTTTCTGCAAAAAACTAGAGCTTGTCTTCTGGAAATTGGGAGACCAGCAATGGACCATTTTCACAGGGAATTATAGCCTCGAAGAATATGTAGAGATCATGGGTATTCTGCAAGGTAGACGAGAATACGCTGAAAATTTCAGGAAGATACACTGAAAATTTCAACGTAACAACATTCGTTATTCTCGTCTACCACCACATTACCCATGATCTCTACAAATTCTCGAGGTTATAACTCCCTGTGAAAATGGTCCATTGCTGGTCTCCCAGTTTTCAGAAGACAAGCTCTAGTCCTTTGCAGAAAGTAGCTGCCATCATCGGTAGAATCTTTTATTTGGGTTGATGAGATAGCAACACTGAATATGTAATCCATGTTCATATTCTTTTGAGAGACCCTATCAATGTAACAAGGAGTTTGTGGTATTAAAGGAAGTTTGAAGATTTTGCGACAGACAGGGTTGTAAATAACTATTTGAGTTTCTTTTAAGAAAGTCAACCACCCATTAGTAGAGCAAATAAAATCTGCATCTCGTAATGGTTTTGACAATTTAAGCCTTTCCACCGTGGATTGAGACAAACTGCGAAAACAAATCTCTGGTGATGTTGGGTGGTGGGGTAGAACGAACCAAGGAAATTCTTACACGCAAAAGAGATAAACTTTTTTCATGGACTTCCACGATTTACAGACTGCAACTGAGGTATGGCAATCAGAGAGACTCATTTTTGCAGAAATCAAAGTCATGATAACGCTGGTAAGTTCTTTCCAATAGCCGCTCTTCGATGCGATTGCGGGAGGAGGGGTGAGGAAGGAAGACCTGGACATGGTGCGATTGAGAAAGAGTCCCAAATTGGTGAGAGCGTGAAAGAGAGTCCAATGTTGATGCGAGAAAGTTCATTGCTGATGCGAGGAAGTCCATTGTTGATGCTCGCAGACAAGTTGATAGAAAGATTGTAAACAAGGTTTATTTAGAAGAAATTCAAAATTTGAAGCTTTTAAATAAAGATTTAAATCCACCATAAATTGACAGATTATAAGGAACAGTACACAAAAAGGAGAAAATCAACCCAAAATTCGTCAAAATATTGTTTTTCTCTAATTTCTACAATCGACCTTAGTTACGAATCCGAAGAACTAAAAACGTAGTGTGTATCAGCCAACAAACCAACGAAATCAACAAATTTTCTCCTTTCTTCCTTCACCCGTAGTTATATTCAGTACACAAAAATTTGATTCACAAAAATCAAACGAACAATTGATCAGGTAAAGAAAAGTTAATAGCTCGAATTTTCGTCGGCAGAAATAGCAATAAAAGCATCATCAAATAAAAAATGGCCAAAAACAACATCCATACCTTTGAGCGAAAGCGAATATCAAAGAAGATGACGGAAATCAATCGAAAACAAGAGAATTTTCGAACCCTAGTTCTGCTTTGATTGGTTATGACAAAAAGGTTACGTCCAACTTTAGCCATTGCTTTATAAAGAAGCTAGTTTTGGGCTACTAGTACCCGACCAAGCTCATCAAAAACGCGGCCCAAAATGGGCCCAATTCGTAAAATAATCCCACATTTAATCAAACAAATTAGTTAATTATTCTCATCATTAGGATTAGATTCTTAGCTTTAAGGGTTGTTTGGTTGAATCATTTGTTGTGTTGACAGTGGATTCTTGAAAAGCTTTAATTTTGTATTCTAGTTATGAAAAATGATTTCTAAAAACCGAGCTAAAATCAATTCGATAAGGGATTCTTAAAGATCGACTTCATTTGGGTTGTTCGACATCAAGTAAAATGGGTGACAAACGGACCCACATTGGCCATGGTCATTGTGCCAACCAAGAATAGGGATCGAGACCATGACTTCGTATTATGAGAATTTTAACGACTAAAAATTGGATCTTTGAGGTCATATGTCTAAGAATTTAGGGGTGATCGTGGTCCAGTTTGGTCTGGTTTTTGGAGATATTAGGACTGGACCATTAAATCGGTTTTCAAATTTGTGCAACAATAAGCATAAAAATTTTCCAGAACCAGACCAGAATTCTCGTCTCGGTTCTTGTCCTCCTAATTTTTTTTTTTAATATATATTAATGGGAAGTAACAAAATTAATTTTAGTAGTGAATAATTCTTGAAAAGTGCTCAAATAAAGTCATCATTGTTTCCATTTAAAAAATAATAATAATGTTAAAAGCATCATAATTAGATCAAGGACTTACCTGACAAATACTGCACTTCTTGTCTACCTTCGATAACAAATGTTTTAAGAAATCACCAGAGATTGGGAGCTTTGTTTTCATTACACAGTGGCCTATTTCATCATCCTTTAACCCAGTACTCACCATACCCAATTCTATCTCCGAGCTTAAGCAGCTCCTATATTTTCGTACGGACGAAATGATGAAAATCTCAACTAAAAACAGGCAATTTATCTCTAAAATTGAGGTTTTACTTACGTCATTGAGAGGGAAGCATTTTTCTGTAATACTATGAGGAAAAAAAAAATGGGCTAACCTCAGTCAGACCTTCAGGGGAAGGATGTCAAAAATGAGTCAATGACAATAGTACCTTGTCCCAAAAATTTCTGATAGATCTGAATCACCAAGTTCATAGTTGGAATCAAAAAAGGAAATTACTTCCGGGTTGTAATCCGTCTAGCTAAAGAAGAACCCTATTTGAAAATGTATGTTAAAACAGACAGGAATGCGGATGAAAATGTCTAGTTTAAGCACAAAGAATTTAACTCATATTACAAATTGAAAGTAGTTAGCTAACGTCAAATTAAGATGAAGCAACTGATCAATGCTCGAGTTAAATTGATCCATAATATGTAGGATGAAAATTGAAACTTGAGAAAACGTATTTTATCATGTCTAAAATGTATACTTATCAATCATCAAATCTAAAACAATTTAAGGGATGGGCTAAGAGATACTAAACACGATCGGGCCACATCTAATAATCCCAACCAACTAGAACAATAAACACAGCAAACAAACACAACAAACATTTTTACAGTTTACAACACATCAAACATCTCATTTAAGTTTAAAAAAGACATACTAAATACACACTAAAAAGAACCTAAATCTAACAAACAGAACAGCAAATAGCTCGGTTCTACAGGGTCGGCACTCTCTCGGTGAAGCCAAAGGAGTGCCCCAAATGCCAAAACAGAATCAATTGACGCAAAAACAATAGAAATTAAACGTATAATACGAAGAACAATAGAAAAGTGAGAGCAGAACCAAACCTAGACATTTTCGACGGCGAGCCGGCGAGGCGAGCGAAGGAGAAATAAGAAACAGGGAACTGCGAAGCGAGCGACGAGAGAGACACGTCGAGGCGAGAGACACGTCGAGGCGAGAGACACGGCGAGGCGAGAGAGAAATAAGAAAAAGAGAAGGAAGAAGAAACAGTGAGAGAGAGCGTCGACTTCGAGCGAACTGTGAAGCGCTCGACGCTTTTACAGTTTTAGGGTTACTGTCGGTCCGGGTCGGTTTGTTGGATTTTTGTCACCAAAACCAAGAATCGAACCGGCAATTTCGGTTCTCCATTAAAGAACCGAAATCTGTTAATTTTTTTAGCAGAACCGAACAGAATCGGACCAAATAGCTCGATTCTGGTCCAGTTCTCGGTTTTGGTCGGTTCTTGATCACCCCTGTAAGAATTGAGTTTAACAGACACACATTTTTTTGTCGAAGACAGCTTAAAGTGAAACACACGTCATCGGCATTCTTAATCCTAACATTTCTAATGGATTGATGAGTTGGTGCCACACCTACCATGGATCACCTAATGGGCACCCCTCTCTACCACCCTTGGATGTGTGTTTGTTTGATTCGATCTTAACCATCCATCCTCATTGCATCCCACTGCCACTCTTCATTTATTTTTATGAAAACCCTAATCTATCACCTAGGTCTATATATTATATGAATTTTGTGGCTTGAAAATTTTTTTGCCAAATTTGAATAGAATTGTATTTCTTTTTTAGAATTGTTCTTTGGAGTCTACGTGAAGGAGTTTGACCTTCATTGATATCCAAGCTTAAAAGTGCTTGAATATCTTTTATCCTTCTTCTTTCTCCCTCCTTGAATAGCATATAGATTGAAGAAGGCGTACCTTCCTCAAGGTGGTTGGTGTTTTCCCTTGGAAATACTTTTGCCTCAAAGCATAATATTGGATAGCTTTGAGGACCTCCAAAGGGTTATCCTTCGCCACGGTTTTCTCTCCATTTCGTGCATCTTTTCCATTTTTCATTGCCACGGTTTTTTTCCTCTCACATTCCCATACATTTCATTTTTTTATTGCATTTCATTTCGACCTCATTTTCATCTATTTTTCCACATAAAATCTGAGAACACTATCACCCGAGCACTCCTTGATTTTTTGTGGGTTTTGAGCCAACTCCTTTTAAGGGCTTGGCTCATCAAGTGGTATCAAAGCTTAGAGCTTTCTCTGAGCATTTTTCTTGCAAAAAAACTCGTTTATAGTTTCAGCACAAAAATTGGTTTTAAGTGATTCAAAGTGAAGGAGAAAGTAGTCTAGCGCTATTTTTAAAAACCCATTTTCTTTAGCTGCTGTGTTCTTCAATTTCGAACAGTTTTTATTAATGTTTTTTTTTTGTTTTTCCCAGCTCTTTAAGTCCTTAATATTACCCTCTCTTAACCCCTTTAACTTATATTGCAGGTTTAATGACAGTCGATTGAAGGATTGCTTCATTGTGGCCTCGGGTTTTTGGGTTTCTCCTCCCCCCTCTCTTTTCCGATTTTAAATTTTGTTTTTAACTTGTTTTTATTTCGTGTTGCATTCTGCTATTCTCATTTTCAGCAAGTTTTTAGTCTTATATTACATCCATCATCATATTTAAGAGCATTGACATTTAAATTGAGTTTATAATCGGCCATGATAAAACCGTGAAGCATAGTTAGAATCCCACATCGCCGATTGTATCTTTACTTAGTTTGGTGTTGTTATTTTGCTCTACTTTTGATTATATTTTTGTTCTAACTTTAAGTTTAGCCTATTCTGAATATATCGTGGCTGTCCATGTGAAAAAAATGTGGGTGCCTGACTATATAAATTGAACTAGTCAATTTAAGGCATAGAGGAGTTTATAAAGTGTTTGTTTAAATGTTTCACTAAACTTTGTCACTTTAAATTTTTGTGCACTTATTAAATTTATTGTTTCAGCACCTTAACATCATATTATAAGCATGTTCTAAAGTGTTACAAACTTATTTTGCTATGCTAATTGGTTGGTTATTGCATTAAATTGGAAATTCAAGTTGCATGCCACAATGTTATGTTAGCCAATTTTTATTACACTTTGTGCACTTAAAATTCAACAACTTTAATTGTTTATCTTGCCATATTTGAATTCCATTGCATTGTACTAAACTTATATCACTTAAGTAACGCAAAAAGTAATCAAATTTGGTATGAATTAATCTATTTTTGGCTTGGCTAAAATCAAAACTAAATTTTTTTTTTTTTTTTGGCAAATTAGAATTAATGCATAATTGGGTTTTAAAATCCACTAAGTTTTAGCGTGATTTTTGCATGAATATTTCTCTGGTGATTTAGTATTGAAGTTATAAAACTTGATTAACTCATAAAGTCATTAAATTTGGGTTGATAATCAATTTATTTAAGCATGCCTAGAAAGTGTTTGGCCTAATAGCACTTGTCACTTAATATTTTCGTATATTTGCTTAATTTGTCTTCTCATCACTTTAATATCATTTTATATGCATAACATAACTTGCCTATAACTTAATTGATAAGTCAATTGAATTAATTTCCTATTTAGGTTGTAGTTTGTTGGGCACAAATTTTAAGAAAACTAAATTTGATTCACTTTTGAGCATTCCAAAACTATTAACTTTATTGTTTCATGTTACCATATTTGAACTTTATTGTCTTGTATTAAAGCTACATCATCTAACTAAGGTATAAAGTTATAAAATTTAGTACAAATTAATTCACTTTAAGAGTGCTAAAAACCTAATCAACTACATTAAAAATTGTGTCTATTTATTGTTTTTGTGTGTTTTATTTTAATTTTTATTTCTAATCTCTTTGTTTGCATCTAGATTTGATTAGGCGTTCCTAACACCTTAGATAATCATATCTCTAATCTTTTCCAACAACTTTAATATATATATATATATATATATATATCTATATATATGTATTAAATTAAATTTATATTTAAATTAAAATTAAAAAAATCTAAATTTCAAATTTCCTTCTAATTTGCCTAAGATTTAAAGTTGTCATATTTTCTAAAGATTTTAAGTAATCAACTCCTACACTAGTTTTGCATTTCCTTACCATTAAAATGGTGAACACTAGGAAAATAATTATCCGAGAAGAATTTGATTTTGACGAACTCATCCATAGTCATTTTGTTAATTATAAGGATAAGAACATTCATGACCAATCATTTCTATCTATTGAATTAGTAAATTAAGTTGATTCAAATTTTTCTTGAACATTAGCTCTTAGATTGAGTTTATCTATCTCAAAGTCGATCATTTTAGCTAAAAATTTGGATGATTTTTCCATGTCGCTCAAGTGAAGCAAACATCGGAAACCGCTGAGTGTATCTAATTCAGGTTAGTATTGCATTCTATTTGAAGCTAAAATGCAAAGGATCTCTTACAATTTAAGCTTTTTGTTGCAAAGCTATAAATTATTATTTTCACTATTCTTAGGTCTATACATTTTTAGATTTAGTTTGAGAAGTCTGGGAATAAATTTTTTTGTCAGATCAAGCGAATCGAGTGTCAAGTTGACTGTTTAAAATCCATATTAGAGGTCACATGTTTGTTATATTTCCTTATGTTGGATTGCATCTTCGGAATCCTAGAAACCGAAATCAAAGTAAAATATAACAATTGATATCGATTTTTTATCATCCATGACTCAAAATCTTTCAAGTCTTTTTATTTTTTTTTTCGCATTTATCGACTTGAACGTAATGGCTAGTTCTATATCGAAAAGGTTAATGTGTCCTAACATTGCAGCCAGTTATTCGAATCGTTATTTAAAAAAATTAAAAAATCTAAATTTCAAATTTCCTTCTAATTTGCCTAAGATTTAAAGTTGTCATATTTTCTAAAGATTTTAAGTAATCAACTCCTACACTAGTTTTGCATTTCCTTACCATTAAAATGGTGAACACTAGGAAAATAATTATCCGAGAAGAATTTGATTTTGACGAACTCATCCATAGTCATTTTGTTAATTATAAGGATAAGAACATTCATGACCAATCATTTCTATCTATTGAATTAGTAAATTAAGTTGATTCAAATTTTTCTTGAACATTAGCTCTTAGATTGAGTTTATCTATCTCAAAGTCGATCATTTTAGCTAAAAATTTGGATGATTTTTCCATGTCGCTCAAGTGAAGCAAACATCGGAAACCGCTGAGTGTATCTAATTCAGGTTAGTATTGCATTCTATTTGAAGCTAAAATGCAAAGGATCTCTTACAATTTAAGCTTTTTGTTGCAACGCTTCATAAATTATTATTTTTCACTATTCTTAGGTCTATACATTTTTAGATTTAGTTTGAGAAGTCTGGGAATAAATTTTTTTGTCAGATCAAGCGAATCGAGTGTCAAGTTGACTGTTTAAAATCCATATTAGAGGTCACATGTTTGTTATATTTCCTTATGTTGGATTGCATCTTCGGAATCCTAGAAACCGAAATCAAAGTAAAATATAACAATTGATATCGATTTTTTATCATCCATGACTCAAAATCTTTCAAGTCTTTTTATTTTTTTTTTCGCATTTATCGACTTGAACGTAATGGCTAGTTCTATATCGAAAAGGTTAATGTGTCACATGTTGGCAAAGGGTTTCCTTTGCCTGTCGTTCACGGTTTTACCCTAAAAAACGTTCAAATTGTTTGCTCAGACTCGAGAATCATCGTCTGCAGTCAATGATTTTCTCTTGTTTAGATTGAGTTTATGATGAAATGTAAATAATTCAAAGAAATTGTACGTCTAATTCGATTGTACAGTTGACAGTTGTACCATCCATAAGAAATGCAAGAAACAGATTGAAAAATGCTCAAACTCTATGAGCACACCTATTATTGCTTGTATGATTTCTTTAATTTTCAGTTTTTCTAATCGAATATTCAATAACAATATAGGCGATTATGAACTCGAGAGTTAGTTCTCAAAATCCAATTGTTTTATGAAATTTTGGGTACAATACAAATTAGTCCTTCAACTTAAAGGCCAAAAAAAAAAAAGAATAGTTTTTCTTTAAAAATAGTTCTATAACCTTAAAAACATTAACGGGTAAGCCTCAAGTACCAACAAAGAATCACATTTTTAACATATAATCTTGTCAATTAGGCAGTTCAGGAGAAAATTATCAATAGAATGATTTTGATAATTTGGAAACAAAAACAAGTTGAAAAATGCTATCCAAAATTTTCTAAATCGTAAAAAACCGTTCTATCAGAATTGTTTATCTCTTTCAAAATTGCTCAACAAGAAAGATCGCGTGATAAAAAAACATGATTTCTTTAATAAAACTACTAATGAGATAGATTTAATTGCTAATAAGCATAAATTTAAAGGGTTATAAAAATAAAGTTTAAAGATCTACTTCCTCTCCAACTCTAGGTTCAAGAACTAATATACATTTTACCCAAAATAAAAGAATAAACCTGACATTTTTTTGCAAAATTTTCAAATATATGCATCACCATGTACATATAATTTGTTAGCTGAGAGACTTTACTCTGATAAAATGATCAATAACTATAACAAATTTGTTGACTTCCATTGACAATTTAAGACAAAGAAAAGGGGAAAGATGCAAGATCCAACGTGGTGGTGAAGGCTAAAGAGTAGCAGGTGATAAAAAAAATGTAATAACCAAAGGTTTATTGTAGATTGTGAAAGCCGCCAATCGGATGCTAATAGTTGTCTACAGGCGCCGCTGGCAGAGACTAAGTATGCAACCATCCATTCCATTTCACGCCACATATATTAAATTCATAAATTTCATGTTTTTCTCGTTATGGTTGTCGTATTACGTTTCGAGATATCATATTGTTGGGTTTGTTTAGACTCTAGTATGATGGATTCTCTAGCCCGAACAAATTTGAAATTTGGATCATATCTTTTTGACTTTGGATCATAACTATTAAAATTGATATTTTTTGTTATCGAACTAAATCAAATCATTGTTCATTTCTATCTATTGAATTAGTAAATTAAGTTGATTCAAAATAAGTTTAAGAGAGAAATATAAATATTTCAATTGCATGCAACATTATCTATTTAGACCGAGTCTATCAATCTCAAAGTTTATCATTTGATATTAAATTGAGTTACATCATTCTATATTTATGTATGATAAATTCTTATCTTAAATCATTTAAAACGGAACACTCGATCTTGTGAAAATTTGCATCGATTCTAAAGAAAATTCTAAAATTCAACTATTATTATTTAAAGAGTAATTATCGATTTTAATCATGTACTATGCACTTTATTTCAGTTATTCTCTTGTACTAAAAAACCGTCAAACCAAACCATGTACTTTGATTCCGTTATTAGTTGAGTTTCCTTCAAACCATGTACTCATGATGTGGTGAACATGTAAATTTTTTTAAAAAATTAAATTATAAAGTAAAGAATGACGTAATATTAATTTTAAAAAAAATATCAAATGATATTAGTTTTTCTACATGTTCACTACATCATGTGAAAATAATTAAAAAATATTTATAATTTTTTAAAATTTGTATGATTTATTATAATATTTTTATAAAATAATAAAATAAAATTACAATAAATCGTACATGTGTTGAAAAATCACGAAAACTTCCAGATTATTTTCTCATTAAGTAGAGAACATGTGATAAAAATTTCAAGTAAATCCAATATCGTTTGGTAATGTTTTAAATTAGGATTTAACGAAATTGTTGATGAAAGATTAAAACTCATAACAAAATCAAAGTACAGAGTTTGGTTTGCCAGTTTTTTTAATACAGAGGACTAACTGAAATAAAGTGCATATTACATAGTTAAAATCAATAATTACTCTTATTTAAACACCTATTCATATTATTTTCTACATCAGGTCCGATCTACTCCGAACAGCAAGTATGCAAGTAAAGTAAAAAAAAACTACAAAAAAAAAAAATACATGATAGCACTAATAAATCATCTACAACAAAGAAATTCAAGTACTACCCTTTGTCTCCTAATTAGGCTAGAGAGACAATAAGTTTGATGCTGTTTTATAATTTGTATATTCACATAATACTTGCAAATCTTTGCCTGTAAGATCTAAAACCATGTCTCTCAAATCATCAATGGCAGAACTCTTGGCAATGATAGGCTCAAAAAGTTAGCAAAGAAGAACAAATAACCCTAATTCCAGAACAAAAGTTTGGATAGATCAAGGAACGTGCTCAGGTTTCTCACATATCACTCTGCAATTTGTTCATTCACCTCAAGGGAAAAAAAGGCAAAAACAAGGACATTATAATTCTCTAAAAAGTGAAGTTATTCATAAACATTGCCACCAAAAAAAAAACTGCATGTGTTACTTTTAGCATATTCTTGATTCACCAGCGAAATATTTGCACTCAAGCATGATATTTATAGATCATGAATACCGATATCTAGATCTTATCGATATCTTCATCTTCAAACTCGATGTAATCTTCGCCTCCAGCCTCATCCTCGTCGTCAATCCCACCAGCAATGCCCTCGTTGAGACGAGTGTTATCAGGAAGCTCCCCATAAGCCTTCAAAAGCCTAGCCTCATCAGGCATGTATTTGAGGATTACGTCAGCTTTATCGTCCTGATAATCACGAAGGCCGACGAGAATGATATCACCGGCTGCAATCCACACCTTCTTGTGCATCTTTCCTCGGATGTGGCATAGTCGTTTTGTCCCGTCGATGCACATTGCTTCGCATCTGCCATTACCCAACATTCGGAGAACTTGGGCATATTCTTGTCCGTCTTCCTTGAACACAAGCTCACGCTTCTCATCGTCCGCTTCGTTCTTTCCCCTCTTCCTGTTCTTTCCTCCCTTACCTTTGTTCTTCGGCATGGTTGTTAGTTCTGACATTAAAAGACAAATTCAGTTTTAGATGAAGGAATGAATTTACTGGAATACCACCACCAGTAGGACATCAAACCGGTGGACAGGAGCAAAATAGTTTTAAGATTAATCTGGCTAGCTCATATTTATCCTAAATGGGGATTTTCATATAATTAAATCCACCATAAGTGGACATATTATAAGGAACAGTACACAAAAAGGAGAAAATCAACCCGAAAATCGCCAAAATATCTGGTTCACATGGAAAAAGAAAACAATTCTTTATTGTTTTTCTCTAATTTCTACAATCGACCTTAGTTACGAATCCGAAAACTAAAAACGTAGTGTGTATCAGCCAACAAACCAACGAAATCAACAAATTTTCTCCCTTCTTCCTTCACCCTTCGTTATATTCAGTACACAAAAATTTGATTCACAAAAATCAAACGAACAATTAATCAGGTAAAGAAAAGTTAATAGCTCGAATTTTCGTCGGCAGAAACAGCAATAAAAGCATCATCAAATAAAAAATTGCCAAAAACAACATCCATACCTTTGAGCGAAAGAGAATATCAAAGAAGATGACGGAAATCAATCGAAAACAAGAGAATTTTCGAACCCTAGTTCTGCTTTGATTGATTATAACAAAAAGGTTACGTCCAACTTTAGCTCAGCGATAGAGTTCTGTTGCTTTATAAAGAAGCTAGTTTTAGGCAACTAGTACCCGACCATGCTCATCCAAAACGCGGCCCAAAATCGGCCCAATTTCGTAAAATAATCCCACATTTAATCAAGCAAATTCGTTAATTATTCTCATCATTAGGATTAGATTCTTAGCTTTAAGGGTTGTTTGGTTGAATCATTTGTTGCGTTGACAATGGATTCTTGAAAAGCTTTAATTTTGTATTCTAGTTTTGAAAAATGATTTCTAAAAACCGAAAGAAAATCAATTCGATATGGGATTCTTAAATATCGACTTCATTCTGGGTTGTTCGTCATCAGCTCAAATGGGTGACAAACCGACCCACATTGGCCATGCTCATAGTGCCAACCAAGACTGTGGATCGAGGCCATGACTTCGTATTATGAGAATTTTAACAACTAAAAATTGGATCTTTGAGGTTATATGTCTAAGAATTAAGTTTAACAAGACACTCATCTTTTTGTCGAAGATAATTTAAAGTGAAACACCCATCAGAGGCATTCTTAATCTCAACATTTCACAAGGACTCTTTTCGTTTTGCTTCTCCAACTCCATGGCGACCTAAATTTTCTTGCTTATTTTCACCTCTTTCTCTGTTTCTGGCCATACTCATCTCTATTCTACAGATGAGGCCTTCACATATGTCGATATTTCGCAATAAATGTCTCGATTTTATCAAGGACTTGCTAATAGACAAGGCAATTTCTTCGATGATTCCTCTCCAATTGCCCAAAATTGAAAAAACTTTGAAAATCTCATTTTTGGGCAACGTTCGAGCCGGGGTATTCGGGAGTTGCTATCATTACTTATGGTCCTACCTGCAATTTGAGCATGAATTGGTATTATTCTTATAATACTTGGCTTCTCCCTGTTGAGATTTCGGATAAGGGATCTGCTTCTGTTAAGGTATAGCTTTATAACTGACTGTTTTTCTTTCCCTGAATTAGAGTTAACTAGGACTGTCTAAATAGAAACTTGGTCGCATTTTATCTCAATTCTTGTGGCAATTTTTGGTGAATAAATGGCTTTAAGGGTTGTAGGTTGCAGCTTGTTTGCACGTCAAACTTTCAACTAAAAGTGCATCTGGTTTAGGACTTATAAGCTTTTTGTTATGTATTTGATGATTTGATTGGGATGGTTGAGACTCAAAGAGGGTTAAATTCATAAGATATGGTTTGTCCAATTTTGTTTATTTTTTAGGAATTAACTTCCACAAATTCATGGTTTTTCTTTTCTGCATATGAATTTTGGATGCATTTTGCAAAACCACATTTGTTTTCCTGCTTATACTTCTCTATGCTATTAGCGAAGATAATTTGACTGTAAAAGCACTCAAACAGAAAGAATCTCAGAGAAAACACGGTAGTGTATTTCATAATCTTATACTTAATGAATTGCAATATAATATTTATACTACTAGGGTTACAAAAGATAAAATAAAAAATATATAGCTAATTCCTAATTTATATGGATTACAACTGATTTTTAGGAATTACTCAAATTAGGCTAATTCTACACTCCCCCTCAAGCTGGATGGTATATGTTATACATTCCAAGCTTGTATATTAGTCGTTCAAACATGGGCTTGAAGAGAGTTTTTGTAAGAATGTCCGCAGCTTGCCGTGTGGTAGGTATGTAAGAGATTTCAAGAATGCCTTCATCAATCTTCTCCTTGATAAAATGTCGGTCGATCTCAATATGTTTTGTTCTATCATGATGAACTGGATTATGTGAAATTGAGATCGCAGCCTTGTTGTCACACCAAATAGTTATAGGGCTTTGCTTCGTTACTTGTAGTTCTTCAAGGAGTTTTTTCAGCGAAAGCGCTTCACATATACCAAGAGCAGTGGAGCGAAGTTATGCCTCGACACTACTTCTTGCCGCAATGGACTGCTTCTTATTTCGCCAAGTGATCAGATTTCCAAAAACAAAAGAACAATAACGCGAAGTGGATTTCCGATCATTCGGACATCTAGCCCAATCAGCATCAACGAAAACTTCAACATTTCTTGTAGTTTGTTTTTTGAACATTAATCCTCTGCCAAGCGTTCTCTTTAGATACTTCAAAATTCTATTTGCAGCATTCAAGTGACATTGATATGGTGAGTGCATAAATTGACTAATTAAACTCACCAGAAATGCGATGTTCAGTCTAGTGTGTGCAAAATAAATCAATTTGCTAACAAGTCGCTTAAACATGTTTCGGTCCACTGGTGAATCTTCTTGATTGGCCTCAAGTTTTACATTCGGATCCATTGGAGTATCAACCGATTTACTTCCCATTAACCCAGTTCTCTTAGCAAGTCAAGAATATATTTTCGCTGTGATACAGATATTTCTTCATTGCTTCGAGCAATTTCCATTCCAAGGAAAAATCTTAATTTCCTAAGATCTTTCATTTCAAACGTTGTTGCAATATGTTTCTTGATCATTTCCATCTCTACAAAGCTATTACATGTAATTATAATATCGTCTACGTAAACTATCAATATAGCAATTTTATCCTTTACTTTATGGTAGAATAGAGTGTGATCAATGTGAGCTTGTTTATAGCCGAGTTGCTGAACCGTCTTGGCAAATCTATCAAAACCAAGCCTTAGGAGATTGCTTTAAACCTTATAGAGCTCTCTTTAGACGGCAAACTGAACCTTCTTTGTTCTTGTTGAATCTAGGTGGCAGATCCATGTATACTTCTTCTGCCAAATCGCCATTGAGTGAGACATTTTTGATATCTAGTTGATGCAGTGGCCAATCTAGGTTTGTTGCAAGAGATAGTAATACTCGAATGATGTTGATTTTTGCCACAGGAACGAAAGTTTCTTGGTAATCAATATCATAAGTTTGAGTGTACTCTTTTGTCACAAGACGAGCCTTGTAACTTTCAATTGAACCATCGCTCTTATATTTAATTGTGAAGACTCACTTGCGGCCAACATGATTCTTTCCTTCCAGTTGTTTGACTACATCTCATGTACCATTTTTTTCCAAGGCTTTGATATCTTCATGTACCGCTGTATGCCATTGTTTGTGTTGAAGAGCCTCATTGATATTGGCAGGCAATGTTGATGGTGAGAGATTGGTTACCAAAGCACGCATAGGTCTAGATAGATGAGAGTATCCTAAAAAATTTGAGATAGGATGTTGAGTACACAGACGAGTACCTTTGCGAAGTGCGATTGACATATCCAATTGTAGTGGTCCAGTGTTGTCAGAACCAGAACTTGAGGCAGACAAGTGTGATGCTGGAGGTATCGGGTCACACTTGGTTTCCACATGCTGTCTTCTGCTGTAGGTTAATGGAAAGAATTTACTATTTCTGAAAATTTCTGATACTGGAGTGATACATGGAGAAATTTAAGGTGATTGTGGATTTTCCTGAATTTTTGGGAATAAAGAAGGAAAATCTGGTTCTGGTGAAGAAGGAGAATCGGGCTCCTAAGAAAAATGAGAATCACGTACCTGATTTTTAGGGAACGAAGAAGGAAGACTTGGTTCCTGTGAAGGAGAATCGAACTTCTGAGAAGGAGAATCCTACTCCTGAATTTTAGGGACCGAAGAAGGGAAGCTCTCTGACTCAAACGAAGAGAGGGAAGGAGAATCTGCATCTGAGTTTGCTTTGTTCGCCAAAGATTCCGTATCTGCCATCTCCTGAGAAGAAAAGGGTTAAGATCTCCTCTTGAGCTGGAGGTGTGTTCTCTTCATTTAACGGAGAATCAGTGTGACATGCCTAGGGGCCCAATCACATGAAAATCCGATAAAAGTCCAAACTTTATTTATTATCTCTACTCATTACGTGTTCTCTTTTGCATGTATGAATCTATGAGAGGAATGCACATGGAAAGCTTACTTGATGGACATGGATCACTCTCTCCCTCTCGGCATGGAGAGCCCCTTGGTGAGATCGGGATTTATTGAAGAAATCATTAGAGTACCAGCTGGAGAATCAGAAGCCATAATTTGTCTTATGGGGGACAACTCTATGTAACTTAGCCTTTTTTTCTTTTTTTCTTTTATTTGGCAAACTCTAGGCCATTAGTTATGCTTTCATCACTACTTAGACTTAGTCATTATGGTGGTTTGATTTAGGTTGACCATCCATTGGCTCTCACATTGAGGGACTATCATTTGGCTCATCACTTGGCTCACTTTGGGAGGCCTTGCTTGGAGCATTTGGGAGTCATCATATGGAGGAGTACTTGGAGCACTCGGAGCACTTGGAGAGGAGCACTTGGAGGCATCATATAGAGACTTGGATTCAGCCCACTCTGGGAGGCCCATTCTACCATGCATAATTTGGAGCATTACATTTTCACTTGGGCCCAAGAAAAAAATGCCCAAAGGAGACCCAATGCTTGAAGCTTCATCTAGGCAAGCCCAAGTAGAGGAGGCCCATTGAAGGATGACTTAACAAAATTCATTTCCTTGGATCATATTGGGCTCAGCCCATATGCATTGGTGCCACATGGAAGCATCTCATCCTTCCATGTTTTTCCCTCATCCATGGCCATATCCATTCACATTATGGAAACCCTACATCAACCCTAGGTCTATATATAGCATACTTATTGTAATGGTTGCAAACCTTTTGCCAAATTTAAATAGAATTTTGTTTTCCTTTTAAGCATTGCTCTTGGAGTCTACGGTTTGTGTCAAAACCGTGAAGGAGTGAAATCTCCATTGATATCCAAGCCTAATGGTATTTGAATATCTCTTACTCTTCTTCTTCCTCTCTCTTTGAAGATCATATAGGTTGAAGAAGGCAAACTTTCCCCAAGGTGGTTGGTGTTTCCTTTGGGAAAACACCTTTGCCTCAAAGCAAAACATAAGATATCTTTGGGGGCCTCCATGGAGCTATCCTTCACCATAATTTTTCATCCATTTTCGTTCATCTTTTCGCATTGCCATTGTCACGACTTGTCTTCCTCACACACTCCTCTACATTTCATCTTTTTTGATGAGGACATCCTTTGACTTAGTCATTTCATTTATGTTGTTATTTCCCATGCATAATTTATTTTATAGTTTTTAGTATTTTATGGTTTTTTGTTATTTTGTGGTTTTCTGTTATTTTGTTAATGGCTCATTAGTGCTTGGACTTTCAAGCTTCTAATGTTGAACTTTCTTATTTAAACTTGCATTGTAATTGGATTTGTAGTTGATGATTATTGATTGATATTGGAGAGGAGCACTTGGAGAGGAGCACTTGGAGAGGAGCACTTGGAGAGGAGCACTTGGAGAGGAGCACTTGGAGAGGAGCACTTGGAGAGGAGCACTTGGAGAGGAGCACTTGGAGAGGAGCACTTGGAGAGGAGCACTTGGAGAGGAGCACTTGGAGAGGAGCACTTGGAGAGGAGCACTTGGAGAGGAGCACTTGGAGAGGAGCACTTGGAGAGGAGCACTTGGAGAGGAGCACTTGGAGAGGAGCACTTGGAGAGGAGCACTTGGAGAGGAGCACTTGGAGAGGAGCACTTGGAGAGGAGCACTTGGAGAGGAGCACTTGGAGAGGAGCACTTGGAGAGGAGCACTTGGAGAGGAGCACTTGGAGAGGAGCACTTGGAGAGGAGCACTTGGAGAGGAGCACTTGGAGAGGAGCACTTGGAGAGGAGCACTTGGAGAGGAGCACTTGGAGAGGAGCACTTGGAGAGGAGCACTTGGAGAGGAGCACTTGGAGAGGAGCACTTGGAGAGGAGCACTTGGAGAGGAGCACTTGGAGAGGAGCACTTGGAGAGGAGCACTTGGAGAGGAGCACTTGGAGAGGAGCACTTGGAGAGGAGCACTTGGAGAGGAGCACTTGGAGAGGAGCACTTGGAGAGGAGCACTTGGAGAGGAGCACTTGGAGAGGAGCACTTGGAGAGGAGCACTTGGAGAGGAGCACTTGGAGAGGAGCACTTGGAGAGGAGCACTTGGAGAGGAGCACTTGGAGAGGAGCACTTGGAGAGGAGCACTTGGAGAGGAGCACTTGGAGAGGAGCACTTGGAGAGGAGCACTTGGAGAGGAGCACTTGGAGAGGAGCACTTGGAGAGGAGCACTTGGAGAGGAGCACTTGGAGAGGAGCACTTGGAGAGGAGCACTTGGAGAGGAGCACTTGGAGAGGAGCACTTGGAGAGGAGCACTTGGAGAGGAGCACTTGGAGAGGAGCACTTGGAGAGGAGCACTTGGAGAGGAGCACTTGGAGAGGAGCACTTGGAGAGGAGCACTTGGAGAGGAGCACTTGGAGAGGAGCACTTGGAGAGGAGCACTTGGAGAGGAGCACTTGGAGAGGAGCACTTGGAGAGGAGCACTTGGAGAGGAGCACTTGGAGAGGAGCACTTGGAGAGGAGCACTTGGAGAGGAGCACTTGGAGAGGAGCACTTGGAGAGGAGCACTTGGAGAGGAGCACTTGGAGAGGAGCACTTGGAGAGGAGCACTTGGAGAGGAGCACTTGGAGAGGAGCACTTGGAGAGGAGCACTTGGAGAGGAGCACTTGGAGAGGAGCACTTGGAGAGGAGCACTTGGAGAGGAGCACTTGGAGAGGAGCACTTGGAGAGGAGCACTTGGAGAGGAGCACTTGGAGAGGAGCACTTGGAGAGGAGCACTTGGAGAGGAGCACTTGGAGAGGAGCACTTGGAGAGGAGCACTTGGAGAGGAGCACTTGGAGAGGAGCACTTGGAGAGGAGCACTTGGAGAGGAGCACTTGGAGAGGAGCACTTGGAGAGGAGCACTTGGAGAGGAGCACTTGGAGAGGAGCACTTGGAGAGGAGCACTTGGAGAGGAGCACTTGGAGAGGAGCACTTGGAGAGGAGCACTTGGAGAGGAGCACTTGGAGAGGAGCACTTGGAGAGGAGCACTTGGAGAGGAGCACTTGGAGAGGAGCACTTGGAGAGGAGCACTTGGAGAGGAGCACTTGGAGAGGAGCACTTGGAGAGGAGCACTTGGAGAGGAGCACTTGGAGAGGAGCACTTGGAGAGGAGCACTTGGAGAGGAGCACTTGGAGAGGAGCACTTGGAGAGGAGCACTTGGAGAGGAGCACTTGGAGAGGAGCACTTGGAGAGGAGCACTTGGAGAGGAGCACTTGGAGAGGAGCACTTGGAGAGGAGCACTTGGAGAGGAGCACTTGGAGAGGAGCACTTGGAGAGGAGCACTTGGAGAGGAGCACTTGGAGAGGAGCACTTGGAGAGGAGCACTTGGAGAGGAGCACTTGGAGAGGAGCACTTGGAGAGGAGCACTTGGAGAGGAGCACTTGGAGAGGAGCACTTGGAGAGGAGCACTTGGAGAGGAGCACTTGGAGAGGAGCACTTGGAGAGGAGCACTTGGAGAGGAGCACTTGGAGAGGAGCACTTGGAGAGGAGCACTTGGAGAGGAGCACTTGGAGAGGAGCACTTGGAGAGGAGCACTTGGAGAGGAGCACTTGGAGAGGAGCACTTGGAGAGGAGCACTTGGAGAGGAGCACTTGGAGAGGAGCACTTGGAGAGGAGCACTTGGAGAGGAGCACTTGGAGAGGAGCACTTGGAGAGGAGCACTTGGAGAGGAGCACTTGGAGAGGAGCACTTGGAGAGGAGCACTTGGAGAGGAGCACTTGGAGAGGAGCACTTGGAGAGGAGCACTTGGAGAGGAGCACTTGGAGAGGAGCACTTGGAGAGGAGCACTTGGAGAGGAGCACTTGGAGAGGAGCACTTGGAGAGGAGCACTTGGAGAGAAATGAGTTTGAGTTCTCCTAAATCTCCCTTCTCCTTTCTCTTCTAATCTCACTTTCTGTTTCTTCTTCTTCTCCCTTTTCTGAACTTCTTTCTATCAGCTTCTTCTTCCCCTCTCTTTCTCTTTCCCTGCTCTAATTTTATCTCTTATCCGCTGCTGCATCAAATTTGGTATCAGAGCCAAAACAATTGTTTTCTCAAACAATTAATTTTGGGAACCGTTTTTCCTTCTGTTTCACCATGCTGCTATCTTCCATCGTTGAGTTCTGGTTCGACAGTTTTGTTTAAATTCTGGTTTCGCTGCTACAGGGCCACTGCTTGTAGTTGGCTTGCCTCTGGTCTCTCGATCTTTTCCAACTGTTCCTCTTGTTTGTTGCTGTTTTTCTACTGCTCGCCGGCGTTCTCGGGTATCTGTTCTCGGGTTTCTGGAATCTGAGAACTATGACAGCACTGCTCGCCGGAGTTCTTGGTCCAGCTCCCTCTGTTGCTCGCTCGCAGACGACCTGTGTCTGATTATCGCCGATTTCTGTGGCTTTCGATTTCGTCGTCGGCGACTGGTCGTTCTGGGTTTTCGCTGTTTCTTCTTCATCACCAGCTTCAACGCCTCTGTTCGGCCCTGTTTCGGCTGTCGGTGTTCGCCGCTCCTCCGTCATCAGCGTCAACGCCTCTCGTCGCCTACGCCGCACTCTGCGACGCTGTGGTCCAACGATTCTTCAGCGCTGTTGCTCGGGTTTGCAGCTACGGTCTCTGGTAACCTTTCCCTGCCCACTGCCCTTTCCCTGCCCCTTTTTGCTCTTCTGCATTCCTAACACCAGAGGATTAACCCCTCGCATCAGGGAGTTCTCTGTTTCCATCTTTCATTAGTTTTTCAATAATGTTTATTTCTGAATTACGTATTAATTTTGTCGTATGTGTTGTGACTTAACTATATCAATCCTGCCCTTACCCATTAAATTTGGTAGCCTATTGCCATTTTAATGCTATATTATTTAGACTACCTAAATACTTTCGGATTTAAACTGCTCTTGATTTAATCACGGTTGATTATTTCATATTCACCTATTAAACTTTGTCTATTACTTATTGTTCCTTGATGCACTCTATTGCTTATTATTTCACCACCAACAATTAATTGTTCAGTTTGATAATCAATTTCGTGGTGATTTATGATGAAGTATTAGACCGTCGCATTATCATTTTAAAAATATTAATTCTACTTGTTTGATTTATTAGAATCAGCATGATCTCAAAAATTAAGTAAAACAAAGTACTTTGTGGTATTTGGTCGTAATTGATATTATTCATTACGTGCACTGTTTGTTTATTGATCTCACCTTGTCATTCATTTAAGATTTTGAGTATTATAGATCATTCTCTAGTAAGATTGCATGCAATTACGTAGTGGTCGTCAGGTCTCATCTAATTCTTGTGCTTTAGACATGGAACCGTCCCCATTAGATACCCTTTCCCAACAAGTAGCACAAATTTCTCAACAAGTAGCTCAAATACTTAACGCACAACAACAGTTTCGAGAGCAATTTGTTTCCATCCAAACCGACTTGGCCAGTGCTCACGAGGCACTAAGAGACTTAGAAAATAGGTTCACCAGCATGGACCTAAATCCGCATCCCTCGGATACAAACAATTCTGTAGTACCTAATAGGCGTCAAAATCCTCAGCAGGACATTCCACAACATTTCGGTCATAATCTTAGAGATAGGAATTATGGTCGAGATGATGGTCTAAATCATCATCGTCGGGATTATCATTCGCCCCCTCACTATGGTCATAACCATAGATATCGAGATTATGGTCGAGACGGTAGTCAAAATCATAATCATTGAGATTATCATTCTCCCCCTCACTATGGTCATAACCATAGAGATCAAGATTATGGTTGAGACGGTAGTCAAAATCATAATCGTCGAGATTATCATTCTCCCCCTCACTATGGTCATAGAGATAGAGATTATGGTCGAGACGGTCATCAAAATCATAATCGTAGAGATTCTCATTCCCCCAATCGTCATGATGAGCCTCTTCCTAAGGGTATCAAGTTAGATGCTCCTACTTTTGATGGGAGTTTAAATCCTCGTATCTTTAATCAGTGGATAAAAGATATGGACAATTTTTTTTCTTGGTATAGGATGCCAGAAAATCGACGAGTTGAATATTCTAGTTTCAAATTATCTGGTACGGCACAATTGTTTTGGGAGAGCGTGGAAAATCTCTTGGAACGACGTAATGCGCCTCCTGTTGAAAATTGGGAAGAAATGAAAAGGCGACTTCAAGAGAAGTATGTACCTCAGTCCTACCGAGACAATTTGTTGGACCAATGGAACACCCTTACCCAAGGAAACCGTCCAGTCATCGAATATGTTAATCAGTTCGATGAATTTCGAATGCGAAGTCAAGTTGTCGAAGATGAAGCAATGACCTTGAGCAGGTTTCGACAAGGTTTAAGAGATGATATAAGACGCGAGCTCATACTTCGAGGTGTCAATTCCCTAGATCATGCTTATTCTTTAGCCCAAGACTATGAACTAGTGTCTAAAACGCCGTATAGTAAACGAGGTGACAATAGACCCCCCACAATCCCAACTCCTGTCACCCCTAAGTCTCTCTTAGGACCTCCTCCATCTAATGCCCCTTTGGCGAGAGAAAACAAAGGAAAAAGCGTAGACACCTCGCACAACTCTTCGCGCTTACAGTGTTTTAATTGTAAGGGTTTTGGTCACATTTCTTCTAAGTGTCCTAGCCGAAACCTAGTCTTACAAGACTGTGAAAATGAAATTGGGGAACCAAGTGAAGAACAAGTTTATGAACCCAACCTTGAGGAATTCGAAGAAGTGGACGATGATAATTTGTTAGGATTTATCCAACCCACATCACGGTCTACTTCCTTCGACTCACTCCGATTGAGTGTCGTGAGATGTACGCTTATCCAACCCAAGGACGTGGAAGATTGGCGTCGTCATTCTATTTTTCACACTTATATCAAGGTGAATAACAAAGGTTGAAAAGTTATTATGGATAGTGGTAGTTGCATTAATGCAGTATCAGCAGCTACGGTACTCCGCCTAGGGTTACAATCAGTTCCTTATCCTCGACCTTATAATGTCTCTTGGATAGACGCTTCCTCTATTTCTGTAAAGGAGCGTTGTTTGGTTCCCATTCAATTCCTCGAATATAAAGAACAACTTTGGTGCGATGTCATTCCCATGGATGTCAGTCATGTCATTCTAGGTCGTCCTTGGTTATTTGACCTAGATGTCACTATACACGGCCGGTCAAACTCTTGTTCTTTTGTGTACCATGGAAAGAAAATTCATCTTAAGCCCCTTCCACCAAACCCTAAACCACTAGTGACTCCTCAAACAAAGAAAATTGTGGATCATAAAGGTTTAAATATTATTGCTCTTACCGAGTTTGAGCGTTCTCTTAAGAGTGCTTCGATTGTTTTTGTCGTGGTGGTAATGGAGATTGGGTCAAACCCTCCACTCATGATCTCTGCCGAAGCCCAGTCCATTATCGACGAGTTTAAGGACGTTTTTTCTGAAGACCTCCCTGACAAGTTACCCCCGTTGCGAGATATTCAACATGAAATTGAATTCATTCCTGGGGTATCTCTTCCGAACTTACCTCACTATAGAATGAACCCCACTGAGCATACTGAGCTTTAGAGACAAGTCCACGAACTTTTAGCTAAAGGATTTATTCGTGAGAGTTTAAGCCCTTGTGCAGTTCCAGCCCTTTTAACCCCAAAGAAAGATGGCACTTGGAGAATGTGCGTTGACAGTCGAGCCATCAACAAGATAACGGTAAAATATCGTTTCCATATCCCCAGACTTGATGATTTATTAGACGTCATGGCCCATGCGAAGATATTCTCAAAAATTGATCTTAGAAGTGGATATCACCAGATAAGGATCCGCCCTGGAGACGAGTGGAAGACTGCCTTTAAAACCAAGGATGGACTTTATGAGTGGCTTGTCATGCCGTTTGGTCTCACCAACGCCCCAAGCACCTTTATGAGAGTAATGACTCATGCTCTTAGGCCTTTTATGGGGAAGTTTCTAGTCGTTTACTTCGATGATATCCTCATTTTTAGCCAAACTTTAGATGAACATCGTAATCATCTCCAACAAGTCTGTTCCATTCTTCGATCGTCAAGCCTTTATGCCAATGTCAAAAAGTGTGCGTTTTTCACAGAGAGTGTCTCCTTCTTGGGTTTTATCGTCTCTTCTTCTGGAGTATCCCCTGACCCCTTGAAAGTTAAGGCCATTGTTGATTGGCCCGAACCCAAAAGTTTAAATGACGTCCGAAGCTTTCACGGACTAGCTACCTTTTATCGTCGCTTCATCAAAGGGTTTAGTACGATTATGGCTCCTGTTACCCAGTGTATGAAAAAAGGCGAATTTCACTAGACATTAGCAGCATCTAAGGCCTTCAAAATTATTAAAATCCGAATGACGGAAGCTCCCGTAATGCATCTTCCCGATTTCTCCAAGGTTTTTGAGGTTGAGTGCGATGCGTCGGGGGTAGGGATTGGTGGCGTTCTTAGCCAAGAGCGACACCCCGTCGCTTACTTCAGTGAAAAATTAAATGATGCCAAACAGCGATACTCAACATACGATAGGGAATTGTATGCAGTAGTGCAAGCCCTACGTTATTGGCGTCACTATTTGTTACCACATGAATTTGTGCTTTATTCGGACCATGAAGCCTTACGATATCTCAATTCTCAAAAACGATTGAACTTTCGACATGGTCGTTGGATTGAATATTTACAAGCATACTCGTTTGTCCTGAAACACAGAAAAGGGATAGAGAATCAAGCAGCTGACGCGTTAAGTCGTCGTATATCTATTCTCAATGTCATGAGTGCGAGAATCATCGGTTTTGAAAGACTAAAAGAGGAATATGAGTCTTGCCCTAATTTTAAAGATATTGTGTTCGCCTTAGAAAATGGACAATTGAACGACAACTGTAATTTTCATATGAAAGACGGTTATCTTTTCAAAGGTAACAAATTGTGCATTCCCCAAACATCCGTTAGAGAGTTCATCATTTGGGAAATTCATGCAGGTGGGCTAGCTGGTCATTTTGGACGTGATAAAACGATAGAAGAAGTTGAGCGTCAGTTCTTTTGGCCCGGCTTAAAGAAAGACGTGAGCAAAATAGTCAGCACTTGTAGAGTTTGTCAAGTGGCTAAACAAAGACGACAAGCTACTGGTCTTTACACTCCTCTACCTGTCCCCAATCGTCCCTGGGAGGATGTTAGTCTGGATTTCGTACTTGGACTACCTCGCACTCTTAAAAAACATGATTCTATTTTGGTTGTAGTTGATCGTTTCTCAAAAATGGCCCACTTTATTCCGTGCCAAAAAACGTCGGATGCATCTAAGGTAGCTCGACTGTATTTCAATGAGATTGTCAAACTCTATGGTCTACCTAAGACAATTGTTTCAGACAGGGACGTGCGTTTTACTGGTCATTTTTGGAGAACTCTATGGCATATGGTAGGTACAACACTAAAATTTTCGACTACCTACCACCCTCAAACTGATGGTCAAACTGAAGTTGTTAATCGAAGTCTTGGAAATTTATTACGATGTTTGGTCAAAGAAAATCTTAAGAATTGGGATCTGATACTCCCCACCGCTCAGATTGCATATAATAGTTCTGTGAACCGAACTATAGGTATGAGTCCTTTTGAAGTTGTCCATGGTTTTAAACCTAGGAAACCTTTAGACCTTCTCCCTATGTCACCGCATGCTAGTGTGTCTATGTCGGCTGAAAATTTTGCTCAGCATCTTCATGATTTACATATTGAGATCAATAAACAAATAGAGGCTAGTAATGCATCATATAAATTACGAGCTGATTTACACAAACGACACGTTGAATTTAATATTGGAGATTATGTTATGGTTCGAGTTCGTCCTGAGCGACGATCATCCGGATCTGGTTCTAAATTGCAAGCTCGTAGTCTTGGTCCTTTTAAAATTTTAAAGCGAATTGGTTCAAATGCTTATGTTGTTGATCTACCACCTAATTTTGGTTATCACTTTACTTTTAATGTTGAAGACTTGATTGCTTTTAAAGGCCATTTTAACCCTGCTGATGACCCCTTTTTACCTTCCTCAATCGACTTTGAGCCTCCATCGGCCACTTCACACTCCCCAACACCTTCTGTCACAACACATAAGGATAAAATTGATGCTATTTTAGATGAACAAATTGTATTTACTAATGAAGGTGAGGTTCAGCGTTTCCTGGTTCGTTGGGTGGGTCGACCAGATAGTGATAGCACGTGGATTTCTAGAGAGACACTTCAGCAGTTGGATCCAGACCTTTTGGAGTTCTTTCGGAGTCATCAGGATCTCATTTTGTAGGATTCCCACACTGTTTGGAAAGATACTCGGTCCAGACTTCCAGTTTCACGAGTTTACAGTCGTCGGAAGAAGGTTGCTCAACCGCTTAGCTTATGGTTGGGTGATTGATCAGCTTACTACAGTGTGGTCCTTTCAACTTGACTGGTTGTTTCTTCTACCCCGGGAGAGTTGATGAGGACATCCTTTGACTTAGTCATTTCATTTATGTTGTTATTTCCCATGCATAATTTATTTTATAGTTTTTAGTATTTTATGGTTTTTTGTTATTTTGTGGTTTTCTGTTATTTTGTTAATGACTCATTAGTGCTTGGACTTTCAAGCTTCTAATGTTGAACTTTCTTATTTAAACTTGCATTGTAATTGGATTTGTAGTTGATGATTATTGATTGATAAAAATGAGTTTGAGTTCTCCTAAATCTCCCTTCTCCTTTCTCTTCTAATCTCACTTTCTGTTTCTTCTTCTTCTCCCTTTTCTGAACTTCTTTCTATCGGCTTCTTCTTCCCCTCTCTTTCTCTTTCCCTGCTCTAATTTTATCTCTTATCCGCTGCTACATCATTTTTTATTGCATTTCATTTCGACCTCATCTTCATCCTCATTTTTGCACAAATCTGATAGCACACTATCACCTGAGCACCTATAGTTCTTTGTGATCATTAGAAGCAGGAAAATGATTTTTTTCCCAAAAATATTCTCAATTTGTTAAGGAAATAAGTGAATCATAAGGGTTAGTCAAAAACTTTCCCTGATTGGATGAATTTAAATAAATTGATTGGTGTTCGAAAAAGGTGATATCTCTAGAGATAAAATATTTCCTTTTTGAAGGAGAGTAACACCTATAACCTTTTTTTGTGGAAGAGTACCCAACGAAAACGCATTTGATACTCTTAGGGTCTAATTTAGACCTAAGATGACCATGAATATGAACGAAAATTGAGCATCCAAATATACGTAACGGAAGATAAAAAAAACATGAGATTTGGGAAAACATTTTTGAAGAGTGGAAATCAGAGTTTTAAATTTTAATACCCGAGATGGTAACCGATTTATTAAATAGCAAGCAGTTAAAATAGCATCCCCTATAAGTGTTTAGGTAAATTGTCAGTGAAAAGCAGTGTTTGAGCAACTTCTAGAAGATGATGATTTTTCATTTCCGATACACCATTTTGTTGTTGTGTATCGACACAAGACCTTTGATGAATAATAGCCCTTTCTGAAAAAAATTCATTTAGTGAGGAATTGAAATATTCAATTCTATTATCTGTTTGAAGAATTTGGATACGAGAGTTAAATTGCGTGAGAATCATGTTATAAAATTGCTAAAAAATATTTACGACTTCAGATTTCTCACGTAAAAGAAATATCCAACAAGCACGGGAATGATCATCAATAAAGGAAAGAAATCACCTTTTATTTGAAATTGAAGAAATTCGCAAAGGACCCCATAGGTCACTGTGCACAAGAGATTTTTTTTGAAGTATGATATGAATGAATTGGAAAAGGAACCTTGGTATCTTAGCTAATTGGCAAACTTCACATACAAAGTGATCCGAAGAAAGAAACAACGAAGGAAATAAACAACGCATACAAGAGAAACTAGGGTGGCCAATACAATGATGAAGAAGCTTTATTTAGAGGTGACGAAGGACGAGGTTGAATCACAAACAACTTTACAACAGCGAACCTTAGTGTCAGCATGTAGAAAGTAGTATAATCCAGCAACGCATCCAATCGTCCTCCCCAAAACCAATCCTTAAAAACACATAATTGTTTTGAAAAATTAGCCACACAGTCAGAATCCCGAGTCAATTTGCTAATTGAGAACAAGTTATATGACAACTTGGGAACAAAAAAAACATTACATAGTAAGAGATTTGGGCGAAGAATCATAGTTCCAATTCCCACTATTGGTGAAACGGATTTATCCGCCAAAGTAACAGTACGAGTACCACAATATCAAATGTAAGAAGAAAAAATAGTGCGAACACTCGACATATGCTCAAACGCACCAAAATCAATAATCCATGACTCATCCGATGTGGCTGACTCATTCACAGTAGAGGAGGAAATACCGTGACCCATCAAGGATGTAGAGGATGAGAACAATTGACCAATCTGATCAAGTTGTGCCTGAGTAAAGGTCAAAGGCTATGATAACGCTGCAACCGGAGGCTTGGATCCATCGCTCTTGCGTTGGTTGCGTGAGACCCAATCTGCGGGTTTACCATGAAGTTTCGAGCAGGTTCTTTGGTGTGGTGGGGTCGATTACAATAATCACACCAAAGAGACTTGCAAGAGCCACGAGAGTCGGGGTATCGAGCAGCCATGGCAGAGGCATAAGAGTTAATAGATGATGTAGAGGTCATAGAAGAGCCACTAAGCATGATACGACGACGTTGTTCTTCACGACGGACTTCCAAAAAAATAGTATCAAGACTCGGAAGAGGTTTAGTGCTTAGAATGCGACCACGAACATCATCGAGAATAGGATTGAGTCCGGTTAGGAAATCGTAGGTCTGTTCTTTTGTAAGGAGTTTGCGACAAATTTCATTTTTGGCCGCGTGAGTCCAAGTTGGTTGAGTGAAGAGATCGAGTTCCTGCTAGAGTTTAGTTAGAGAACTTAAATATTGAGTGACTGTACCTTCATCTTTACACAGATTTCTGGAACGATGTCGCATATCGAACATTTGTGAAGAGTCTTCTAGATCAGAATAGGCCAAGGAAACTGCATTCCATATTGCTTTTGCCGTAGGATAGAAAAGATAAATCTCAGCAATAGTACCATCCATCGAGTGTAGAAGCCAGGCCATCACCATGGAATTTTGAATGTCTCAAGAAGCAAAGGAAGAATCGGTTGAAGATGGCTTAGGAATGGAGCCATCGAGATAGCCGAAGCAGCCCTTCCTTCAAATGTTAAGTTGGACAGATCTGGACCATTGAAGGTAATTCCGGCCAGAGAGGTTAAAGTTAGTGATTTAGAAAGGTAAAGAATTATTAGAAGCAGTGGGAACAATTTTGAGATTTTATTTAGCAGCGTCCGAAGACACATTAAAATCATGTATCCCGCTCATTCCTAAAACCTGAGTTTCCTCAACCAAAGAATGCTTTTATCACTCTGATACCATAAAAACACTCAAACAGGAAGAATCTTAGAGAAAACACTGCAGTGTATTTCATATATCTTAAACTTAATGAATTATAGTCTAATATATATACTACTAGGGTTACAAAAGATAAAATAGAAAATATATAGCTAATTCCTAATTTACAGGGATTACAATTGATTTTTAGGAATAACTCAAATTAGACTAATTCTACAGACTGATTATTGTTTCTCCGCAAGGTCGAAGGCATGGAAGTTGGGCTTACTTTTGACCTGAAGATGCAAGATGGAACTTTGAAGCTATTTCTTTCCGACTGTGGCTGTTTTGTCCGAGACATTTCCATAACAATGGATGGAGCAGCATCTTGGCTCTACCAAGGGTACGAGTATTTTTGTCCTATCCCGTTTAACTTAGTCGTAAGCGAGGAATTCCGGTTGTTACTTAACGAACTATGATTAATTGTGATGGAAACTTTGCTATCTATTAGGATGTAGATGCATTTCAAGCTCAAATTGCATATGCTATCAAAAATTCAATTTCCAAGAATCTCGCAGAAGGTATCTCAAAGCTTGATTTTTATTTGCAATCGCTTCCGAAGGAAATCACTGCAGATGATGTAGCTTCTGTGAATGTAACTTTTGTGAGCGACCCTTTGCCGAGTAATTCTTCCATTGGATTCAAGATCAATGGTTTATTTACATATGGAGAAAAGATTTCAGTCCCTGCCTTCCGGCATGGAAATGTGCCTCTGCTTTCATGCACTGATCCATCTAAAATGCTTGTATTGCATTAAATGAAGAAGTATTTAACTCCACGTCTGCATTATACTACGATGTATGAAATTATACACAGTGCAACATTTCCCTTTCTTTAGAAACTTTCCTTGTCTTTATTATTATCGTTAAGTTTCAGTTTTGTCCTTTGTTAGGCGACATTTATGCAATGGGGTTGTGGATAAAATACCAGATCAGTCGCTTCTAAATACGGCAGGATGGAGAGCTAACGAAACAATATTATGGATCTAAATTTTAGGATTCTAATTTACATTATAAATATAAAAATTGAGTTACAAAACTCAGTTGTACTTGATTTTTCAGATAATGGGTTTATTCCTTCGTCTGTGGTTTTTTTCCGAATGGGTTCCCACGTTGTAATTTTCTTTTTCGTTTCGTATTTGATTTATAACAATTTATATCTTCGTTAGTGTGTCTTTGATCTAGAGATAAAGTTTATAATTTCATGATGATAGCATGAAAATCCAATAATTGGTATTTCAGCAGTCCAAGCATAGGAATATTATTGGATTTAATCTTCAAACTTTTGCTGAAAACTCATATCAAAGTCCGTATCATCTTGTTTCTACCATAACATTCACAAGATTTGCTGATATAGTATCAGGCTAACTTAAGCTTCAGGCCACCTTAGTGTTGTAACATAAGAAAGAATAGTTACCCGATCTGAATGAACACAAAATTGAATATTTTTTAATTCTATTTGCAAAATTTTAGTCTGATTCTTTTGCAAAATTATGAAAGAATATGAAGTGTATTTTCTCTTCGTCTCAGGAAATTCGTGCGACTGGCACGGTTGAAATTTCAGGAAATAACCTGGCCGACAGTGTGAAATTTGATGATTTTTCCATGTCACTCAAGTGGAGCAACATCGGAAACCTCTAAATGTATCTAATGCAGGTTAGTATTGCATTCTATTTGAAGCTAAAATGCAAAGGATCTCATACAGTTTGAGTTTTTTGCTGCAACGCTTCATAAACTATTTCTTTCTTTTTTTTTCCCCTATTCTTAGGTCTATACAAGTTTAGACTTAGTTCGAAAAGTCTGGGAATAAATTTTTTTGTCAAATCAAGCAAATCGAGCGTCCCGTTGACTGTTTAAAATCCAGATTAGAGGTCACGAGTCTGTTATATTTTCTTCAGTTGGATCGCATCCTTAGAATCCTAGAAACCAAAATCAAAGTAAAATATAACAATTATGTGACCTTTGATATTGATTTTTTATCATCCATGACTGGTGCTTGAAAGATTAAATTTAATAAGAAAATTATCGCATAATGATTTTGTAAACAAGATCGAAAAGCGCAAGGACGAAAAATATGGAAGGAAGTGTTGTTGCAAAGAGCTCAAAGTCTTTCGAGTCTTTTCCCTTTTTTCAGATTATCGACTTAAATGCAATTGCTAGTTTCTATATCAAAAAGGTTAATGTGTCCTAACATTGCAGCCGGTTATTCTAACTGTTATTCAATCCGTCGTCTTACCATATGCAAATCTACATATTGGAAAAGGGTTTCCTTTACCTGTCGTTCACGGTTTTACTAGGGGTGAACAAAAATCGGACCGAATCGAAGAACCGGATTGGAACCATAAATTTGGTCCGGTTCTTGGTGGTTTTGCACTTTAAAAAATCAAAATTCAATTTTTTTGTAGGAAAACCAAAAAATTTGGTTCGGTTTTTGGGTTTAGTGAGACAAACCCAAAAAAACCGAACCAAATTAATTATCTATTCCTCGGTGAAATTCGTGGTCTTCGCCCCTTCGGTCTTCATTCTTCAAAAATCAAAGATTCAGAGCAAACTTCGTTCTTTGCAAAGTACGAACCCTACGCAGTCGCCCAGCGCCGAGCCCCCATCGCCGACGCCGAGCCCAGCCACTCTCTGTCTCTCTCATCTCGCACTTCACAGTCGCTCGACGCCCAAGCCCCAACCACTCTCTCTGCTCGCACCTCGCATCGCAGTACCATGCCTATCTTCGTCAGACTGAAGGATGAATTGAGTCACCGACGTCCGATTAAGGTAAGCGCTTGTTTCATTTTCGCCGCGGGTGGATTTTCACGAAGGTTGATTTCTCCTGTAGTTTCACTTTCAGTGATTTTCTCTGTTTTTTTTGCTTTGCAATTGCTGAACTGCTTGATGTTTAATTGGTTGATATTTGTGTGCTGTTTGTGTGCATTAGTTAAAATTGATGCGTCCCAGAATTTCGCTTACCTATTTCTCTCTGTGAAAACCGGATTCGGACCAAAACCGGAACCGAAATTCTAGTCCGGTTCTAGTCCGGTCATGAACATTGAAAACCGAATTTTATTAATACAGTCCTAATTTTCTCTAAAACCGGACCGGATCGGTTTTTGCTCACCCCTAGGTTTTACCCTCAAGAACGGTCAAATTGTTTGCTCAGACTCAAGAATCATTGTCTGCAGTGATGTTTGAGTTACAGATGGAATCGCTCAATGATTCTCTTGTTTAGAGGAAGATAATGTAAAAAGTTTCGTAATTTTTTAAAAATTTTATAATTTAATATAATTGTTTATAAAATAATGTAATTAAAATTACAATATATCGCACAATTGTTATAAAGTCATGAAACTTTTTACGTTATCTTTCCATGATGTAATGAACATCTGGTAAAAATGTTAAGTAAATTGAATATGATTTGATATATATTTTTTTAAAATTAAATCATCATTTCTTCTTCAAGCGTCAATATGAGGCCTTAAATGATAGATTTTTTGGCCCGAAAAAGACTACTACTAGGGTTTCTTTGCGAAAGATTTAATTTGATATCTTGTCGGCCCCAATCGGATACCCATAGCAAAAATTATGGCCTTTTGAAGTTGAAGAAGTTAGTAATTTACATAAAAATTCATTAATTTGCATAAAAATGTTAAAAAAATTACGAAACTTTTTATATTGCCTTTCCATAATGTAATGAACATGTGATAAAAATTTTAAGGGAATTGGATATGATTTGGTATTTTTTTTATTAATTTATAAAAAAATAAAAGAAATATTCGAGATCATGGGGGACCACATTTTTTAGGTGGGGGGCCGCGATGCACAGTTGCGGGTGGCCGGGATTTTAAATCGGCCCCCCAAATCCCTTTTAATTTCAGATTCGGGGGCTATCGGCCCCTCGCCAGGGTCTTTTTTGAATATTTTTTATAGCTTGAGGTTTTGACTGCGAATACTTTTTCTTTGAGAGTTTTTTCAAATAAAACTCATAGTTTAGGGTTGTTTTTGAATTTGAGCCTAACTTTTAAGCATAGAATTTGGTAATGTATTAAGATAATTCACATATGCACGTATTTTTCTTTATCGAGTTATCTCATAAATTAGTTTGTGATGCAAGTGAATTTTTTCTATGAGGAAGAACTGACGCTAATCCAAGACCTTCTAGAGGCAAGCGAACATAGAGGAAGATATTGTTGTTGGGGCGGAGGAGTAATTTTAATTATATGCTTCAAATTTATTATTAAAGGATACTTCATATTTGATTTTTCGTTGAATTTTAGTAAATTTTGTTTGAAGTTTGGTTAAAAATTTAAGGAATTATTTCATTCGGTGAAGGATTTTCAAATTGATTTTCTTAGTATTTTGAATTGTGATGAATGTATAAATGAGCTTTACTCAATGACTGATTGGCATTGAATTTTTTTAATAACTATTTATAGTTGTTTTTTGTTAAAAGTTTTAGCTTGTTTAATAATTTTGATATTTTCAAAGAATAGTTTTAAAAATTAGGGTTTATATCGACCTATTCAAACTTAATTGTTAATAAATTTGAGAAAAAAATTCAAATTGGAGAAAAATAAATTTTTAAGATCCTTACCGTTGGTATCAAAACTAAATCTCAACCTAATGTGCGCACAACGAGGACGTCTGACCACCAAGGTGGAGGTGGAGCATGATTGTGACAACTCACCATACGAAGAAAAAAAGGGTCTGGTGTGAGCGTCTAACCCATATCAGTTGAGGTGTACAATTGAAGATCGTGTGAGCTTGAACTCAAAATGGATAATTTTCTACTAAGAGGTCTAAAGAAGTTGCAAATTGTATAAGAGCTAATTTTCAATCGGAAGTGTAGTCGACTGGAACATCGACACCCAATGGGATGAGATGTGGCAGCCCATCTTGTGAAAGAAAAAATGATCCAAGATTCTGTTAATTATGAGGTCATATCTCATACCAGTGGAGATGCATCATCTCGCATTGTTTGAGAGAGTTGAAAGTGAATTGTTTATCAGAAAAGTTCTTGATGTGCTACGGGATCCATCAATTCTCAATCAAGCTTGGAGTTTACTAATGATAACTCAAGTGTTTTTCTTGTAAGTGAACATGGAGAGAGATGTATTCAAAACATCATTTTACAACCATGTAGCATCCACTTATATCGTGGAGTTCTTCAAGATAAAGTACAAGTGGAACAAGCACAAATTAGGAGATTTATGAAGCATTCCAAGTTTGCCTATAATTTAACACCTAAAGAGCATTTGATGAATTTAGCAAGCTCTCCAACCTTGAATTACTAAGTGTCTATCATGAAGATGGTAACTGGCATATCAAGCTTTACATAATAGAGTGAATCGTAAAAATTAGGCATCATTCGCCATGTGGTCCAAAACAAAGAACTTTGTTTCGGTTTAATAAGTTATTTTCTCTATTATCCGAACTTGAAGTGCAAAATCCACTCAAAGAAAAGTCTTGAAGATAATTAATTGGACCATTGCTGCACCAAAGACTCAAGTGGAATGGCAATGAAAAGTGCCGAGAGGAACATCCAACACAAAAGAAGAAAGAATATCCAAAAATACATGCTAAACTGGGAAAGGGCATAAAAGACAGACATGGAAGGAAATAAAAGCATGCATGGATTAATGGTTTTCTTAGCATTTCATTTAAGTAAGGAAACATTGTTATTGTTGCATCAATTTCCATTCGGCTTTAGTATTTTTGGACCGTTTGAATAAGGACCATTTCTTAGGTCTAATTTTGGTACTTTTATTAAAGGTTTTAATCTTCAATGTAGGGTATTTATGCCCCTAATGAGGACTGGTTTCACAAGTTTTGAATTTTCGAAAATAAACATTATTTGCTTTCTTGCAAATCCCCTAACATTTCTCTCGATTTTTGTTGCCAATTATGTGTGTTATACTTAGTTGATTTGTCTATTAGTGGGAGTTGGATAAAGTGGCTTAATTCATTGTTGTGGAGTTGAAGAATTTCACAAATCATCAAGTTGAAGTACTACATTCTTCATTTAAAAGTAGCCATAGAAGTGGAATGACGTATTGACATCAATCGTACCCGCTTGCACTTGTTTGTTCATAACTTTGTCTCCCGTGCGAATTTAATTACAAAATTTTGAGGGTTCATTCTCCATCCAGAAGTTCTATTGTAGTCCAAAAATCAAGCCAAGATTCGTCCACTGGGATCATTTTTATTGTAGTCGAAGTCGCTTCCAAAATCTATCAAGTTTTGTGCAATTTCGACCGACTCGTGTGCACTGGTGCATAATGTTCTTTCCATTTGGAATTTTGACTTGAAATTTTGAGGAATTATTTCTCACTACCGTCAAAGTTTTAGCTTCTAATCGTTGAAACACGTCATCTACACTGTAATTAATAACAACTCGGAACTGTTTTTCTTTCCTTATTTGGAGTGAGAATTCCCTCAGATGAAATATTTTTATTTTCACTACAATTTTCTTCTCTGTCTATAATACAACGTGTTTTGTACTAACTTCAACAAAAATAAAACTGTGCAGAATTTGTTTCAAAGTAGACAACTTTATTAAGGACGTTACAAAATGATATATATGCTTAATGAAGGCGTAGTATCACATTATTTGAAGTTTTTCACAATATTTTTTCAAAATATAAAAAATAAAAATAAATTTATCCTTATATATTTTGACTTTGTGAGAAAAGATAATGCATGAGCACGTGTGACAGGAGAATGTTAATAAAAAAACATGGAGGAGTTGTGCGCAAAATCCCAAGCCATGCATTCAAAAGTCTTAATCCCAATTCCCCATAATTAATTATAAATTAATTAATCTTAATTAAATATTTCATCTCTTAAATGAATAATGGTACTTGTAATTTGAAAGTCAACAAATCAACTCTCTTTGGGCGCAATGCGTGCCGTACAATTTTGAAAGCCCTAGCCCTCTCCCCAACACACCATCTATTTCTACAACACAATTAATTTTATTTATAGTATTTTTTTTCTTTAATACATATCATATGCAACACTTTATCAGCTAAAAGATAGTTTTAACTTTATCTCGAACCGTTGTTTTGCCGCATACAATCTATCCGCCCTCTAGAAGATGGAAAAACCAGTGATTTTATCAGAGCCGAGGGCGGCTTATTCTTGACGTTATGAATTCAGCTCCTGACCCAATGATCTACAACCAAATGTGAGGACCTTTTCAATAGAAACCAGGAATTTCATCGCCCGATTGCTCTCCAATTGTATATATCTTCCACTCTGTAGTTGGCAATCACAAGATTGTATCGTTCCTGAAACAAATTATTTACTCGACTGCATCAGAAACTTGATCATGATTTCATTTTAACATCTTTATTTTCAGCATAATATCACTGTGGAGAAAGAAGATGAACATTTACATCTAGAGGGATGATGCAAATACAGTTAAGATAGGGCCTACTCCTTCCACCATCTCAAACTATTGTCACCTTTAGCTAGTCATCAGGCTGCATGAACATAACCGGTTCAATCAATCACCGTCAGCCAGATTCAAAGAAGCGCGAGACGGCGTAATAAAGTTGTTCTTCACCAAACGGCTTTGATACATAATCATTCATCCTGCACTTCATACACTTTTCATTCGAAGCTTGAACTACATCGGCAGTCATGGCCAATATTGGTATGTTCCAATGGGCCATATCCCCAAATGATGCGTCTCCAGAGGCATTTTTCTCATTGACCTCTCTTTCTAATTCTCGTATTTGCCTTGTCGCTTCAAAGCTAACGAAAAAAAAAAAAAAAAAACAATCAGAATGGTGAATGCTTTAAAACAAATTTAGAGAAATTTCTTGCTTTTGAGATTTGATTATAGTTGTAAAGTAGAGGATGGTATTGACTACCCATCCATCTCTGGCATCTGAATATCCATAAAACACGCATTGAATTAGTGTGGCGGTTTAAGCAGAGAGATAGCTTCCCGTCCGCTTTCCACATAGGTAACAACCGCTCCATATTTTTTCGGACCACCTTCTGCCACTCTTCTGTTAACCACATTGTCATCCACCACCAAAATATTTTTTCATCTGAGTAGGGTCCCAAGAGTAGATGGTTTCTTTCTACTAATATGTCTCTTCTTACCACCTCCCAAAGCCTCTTGGAAGCATCCAATTACAACACTTAACTGTAGAGGTTTCATAATTACGTTGTTTAGAAGCCCCGCCGACCTGAGCTTGTTCCGCTCATTCGGACCGATGGATGTAGCTAAGAGAAAAATCTTTGGGATGCTTTTCTGGATTTCGTCAATGTCGTTTTTGTTGATGGAAATTCAGCCCCCTTCTTTGTCCCATACATCTTTTTCAATAAGTACCATTCCCAAATTGCTTGACACACTAATTAGCAAATAAAGCTACTATTCTCAAGCATAAAGCATGCATAATTGTCCACTAACTACGTTAATACCGCCTTATTTATCCAAATATAGACAGACACGTGTCTCCTACAAAATTCTAAAAATTCGAGATCAAAAAGAAAAAGACGTTGAGACTAAAAGAAGATGATTGGAGACTGAATATTTTTTCCTACTTCAATCCACTAATTAGCGAAAAATAAAGTTGCATATGAACCTGTTGCTGCCAGTATTAGACAAATATGGGTAGATGCATCCGAGACTCGAAGCAATATCGACGAAGATCCCCAATCTGTAAAGATGATATTTCATAACCTCACCGCATATACTGTTGTTATCTATTATTAAAGCTTTCAACCTTCTGAAATCTGTCACGATTGGATCGTTCTGCTGCCTTCTTGTTTCAAGTGAATCACTTTCCCTTTTTTACAATGAACTTGTAAAAATGAAAATGTACTTCCGATTCGTAGTTCGCTAACAAAGCCAATCTCCCCATCCATGAGATCCATAAGACATTTGCAAATGCTTAATCCTATTCTGGTCCCACCGTAAGTTCTCCAAGTGGAACTGTCAGTTGAGAAAACGAAAGCAAGCAGGGGAGAAGAAGAAGGAAGAATGCTGTGAATAATATTTCCCTGTATTCTATTTGTCAACTTACCGTGCACAAGGAAGAGTAGTATATAAATACAATAAAACCTAGTGAAAGGATAAAAAAAAATGAAAAACACTATAATGGAATGATATATTGACATCTCCCCTCAAGAGCAAGGCCGGTGGCCGAAGATCTTGGAAATAAAAGTAGAGAAGGCTGAAGGGGGCATAGGCTTCATAAGAGCATCGACAAGCTGATTCGCGGAAGGAGTAAATTTAACCAGCAATGATTTGTGTTGCACCTATTCCAGTACGAAATGATAATTGATTTCCACGTGTTTAGCTTTTGAGTGCAAGACTGGGTTGGAGGCCAAATAAGTCGCACTCAAATTATCACAAAATATGATAGGGGTAGCAGTGTTGACCATTCCAACTTCAGTAAGAAGAGATTGAAGCCAAATAAGTTCCGCTGCGCCATTGGCTACACTTTTGTATTCGGATTCAGTGCTTGAGCGAGAGACAGACTTCTGTTTAGTAGAGGACCAAGAGATAAGATTTGGACCTAAAAATATTGCAATAGTCACTCGTGCTTTTACGGTCATCCGGACAAGAAGCCCAATCAGCATCTGTAAAGCAAGTGAGATCAAAGTATGGTGAAGGACCAAACGAAATGCCCAATGATAGCGTGCCTTGAAGGTAGCGAAGAATTCGTTTAAAACACTGCCAATGAACATCAGAAAGGGCATGCATAAACTGAAAAACTTTTTTGACGGCAAAGCCAATATCTGGACGAGTAAGACAACAATACTGAAGACCACCGACAATACTACGATATAGCGAGCCATCAAGTAAAGGAATACTAGAATTGATTGACATGATGGGGTTAGAGACCATGAGAGTGGACACGGGCTTGCAGGAAGTCATCTTAGCCTTGTGGAGTAACTCAGAAATATACCGAGACTGAGAGAAATGCATACCAGTGGAAGTCCGAATGACAGAAATGCCGAGAAAATAGGATAGGGGCCCGAGATCACGTACGACAAACTGACTACCTAGATACCGAAGGAATTGCTCCAATAAAGTAGAGAAGTTACCTGTGAGAATAATATCATCGACATACACCAACATAAGGAGAACGAAAGAGGCCTTCCGACAAATAAATAAAGCATTGTCGGATTTGGAAGCGAAGAAACCCTAAGAGAGCAAAACAGTGTATAATTTGTTGTACCAAGCCCGAGGAGACTGTTTTAACCCATATAATTCTTTCTGTAATAAGCATATTGTCGAAGGAGTGGAGGAGTCAACGAACCCAGGAGGTTGTTGCATATAAACTCGTTCGGTGAGATCACCATGCAGAAAGACATTGTTGATATCAAGTTGTGTGATGTTCCAACCTAGAGAATAGGCCAAAGATAAACAGTACGTATCGTCGTAGGTTTGACAACGGGACTAAACGTCTCATCATAGTCGACACCCTCTGTCTGATCATAGCCTTTTGCCACTAATCGAGCCTTGTAACTTTTGACGGATCCATCCGAGTTAAGCTTGCTTTTGAAAACCCATTTGCAGCCTATAACTTTAGTGCCTGTAGGCAATGGAGTAAGAGTCCAAGTGTTGTTTTTATGGAGAGCCAATATCTCATCCTACATAGCAAGCATCCAATTGTGGCATTTGGAGGCTTACTGAAAAGTAGTGGGTTCAAAATTGGAGGTAGTCTGAGCAATGAGAGCCTTTGGTTTGAAGATACCGGCTTTGGAACGTGTTCTCATGGAATGATGATTGACGGTAAGTTGTTTGTCACGATGGTGTGAATCAGGAAGTGATGATAAAGAAGAAGGAGACTCTAGTGGAAAAGAAGAAGAAGGGTTTGTGGGCGTGGAAGTGGGATGAAGTGTTGTGGTAGAAAAATTTAGGGGTGTCGGAAAGGGCAAGGTAGTAATGGGAATAGAGAAAGCGGGTGTTAAGGGCACGGAAGAAATGAATGTGGAACAGGGAAAAGAGGACTCGTCAAAGGTGACATGACGAGTGATATAGATTTTGTTTGAATGATGATTGAGACAGACATAGCCCTTGTGATGAGAACTATAGCCTAAGAAAACGCAAGAAAGGGAACGAGATTGTAACTTATGTTGATTGAAAGGATGAAGAAATGGAAAACAAAGACAGCCAAAAACACGGAGGGACGAGTAAGGGGCAACTCACCAAATAAACACTGAAAAGGTGATTGATTTTTTAAAACAGGGGCAGGAAGAAAATTGATTAACATAGTGGCAGTAGTAAAAGCGTAGGTCCCGTATTTTTGAGGAACAGTAGAATGAAATAGGAGAGATAAACCTGTTTCAACAACATGACGATTCTTTCATTCGACACGTCCATTTTGATTTGGAGTGTATGGACATGAAAGATGATGATGTATGCCAAGAGATTTAAAAACAGAAGAGAGAGACTGAAACTCTCCACCCCAATTAGACTACACAGTTTTAATGGGAAGACCAAATTGAACGTGAACAAATGTATGAAAGTTCAAAAAAACTTTGTGAACGTCACTTTTCAATTTTAAACAGTAAAGCCACATAAAGCGTGTACAATCATCAACAATGAGTAGAAAATAACGATCACCGGTAATGGACTAAACAGGGGAAGGACCCCACATCCAAATGTATAAGTTCAAAAGGAGATAATGCGTGAGAATTAGAAATGGAAAATGGCAATCGATAACTTTTACTCATTTGACATGCAATACAAAATTTAGAAAAACTAGATTTAATTGGAGGTTCATTATAGAGACTCAAAACATAATTTAAAACAGTAAATGATGGGTGGCCGAGACGGAGATGTCACACATTTGAAGACAAAACAGCAGAGGTGGAGGCAGAATTGGTGGAGGATGCAGTCACAGACAGGGCTTGAGGAGCAGTGGGTGTTTGATAGAGACCATTACTGAGTGATCCCCGAAGAATTGTCTGGTAGGAACTCCGGTCCTTAATCATAAAATGCGTGGAATGAAACTCAACAAAAACCGGATGTGCAAGACATAATTGAGGAATACTAAGTAAGTTATGAGACAGAAACGAAGCACGAAAGACAGTACGAAGAAGAAGAGGATCTTATCAGTAGGAAGTAAAGCAGAACCAGAGTGGGTGATAGAGTGAGACTTACTGTCAGCCATCGACACATTTGAAGAGCCACTTGAAGGTGTAGGGTTGAGCAGCATGGATGGATGTGGGGTGAAATGGTGAGTGGCACCCGAGTCTAGCAGCCACTGTGAAGGATGCGCAGACGCCGGCAAGATGGAATCGACAGGATGCCAACGAAGTTCTCCTGAGCTGGAGAAAAGAAGGCATGCTGCGTCGAGGTTGGGAAGCTCAGAGCATTGGTAAATTGGTTCGGGCCAGGATAAGGAGGAGGGGTGTAATATTGGGTCGGACCCGAAATATTGAGTTGGATTGTAATATTGGTTTGGACCAGAAGCTTGGTAAGAACCGTTTAAACGATGGTAGCAGATCGCTGCGGAGTGGTCCAATTTATTACAGATTTGGCATCTGGGCTTGGATGAGTCGGGCCGAGGAGATCTCCAGCCAGAGGGGAGCCCATATGCTGATCCACGACCTTGCTGATATGTCGAAGAAGGAGGCGGCGACATAAGGTTGTATTGCGCAAGAGGAGGAAATGGCCGAGGAGGGCGGAACAGCCTCTGAGCGGCGACATTGGCTTGAAGGGAGCTCTGAATCGGCACCTGAAGACTGGAGTTCTGTTTCTCCAGACGAAACTCGTAACTCAATAAAAGGCTATGCAGTTCTTCCAAAGATGGTTGATTGGGCCAATTGGTAATGGAAGTCACGAACGGGTTGTAGTCTCTACTGAGATCATTGAGAAAATAGATCACATGGTCTTGATAGGAAACAGATTGGCCGACGGCCGATAAGGTATTGCAGATGGATGTAAGTTGCTGAATATAGGTGGCTGCCGAGAGACCACCTTTGGACAAATTGTGGAGTTGATTGCGAAGGTCGGTAATGTGGGCTAAGGAGGAGCTGGAAAATAATCGGCCAAGGGCAAGCCAGATAGCGTTAGCAGTGTCGAAGCTAACGATTTAGGGAAGAAAAGTTTCAGAGAAAAAGAGAAAAGGCAACTCATAATTAATCGATTGTATCGCTGCCAGAAAGTAAAATCAGGGTTTAGGTGAGTGGAAAGGGAATCAAGAAATTGAGGGGGAAAACGGAAAGAACGATCGATGATATTATCAATTCCATTAGCGATTACAATATTTAGGAGCTGGGCTTTCCAAACGATATAGTTCGTGGAATCTAGTTTGATAGTAAGAGTTTGATTCAGAGAAGGGAAGGGAGGGATGGAGGAAACGAGAGGAGAGGAGGGAACTATCGATGATGAAGATGCCATTGGCTCTGATACCAAGTTGAGAAAACGAAAGCAAGTAGGGGAGAAGAAGAAGGAAGACTACTGTGAAGAATATTTCTCTGTATTCTATTTGTCAACTTACCGTGTACAAGGAAGAGTAGTATATAAATACAATAAAACCTAACAAAAGGATAAAAAGGGTAAAAAAGGAAAAACACTATAATGGAATGATATATTAACACTATCAGCCTGCATGAAAGGTGTGAAGATTTGGCTCTGAGCATTTAGAGCAATCCCCACACCAGTATCCTTGACAGTAACTAACAATTTGATCGTCTCTGAAGGCTACATTGCATCTGTCCTGCAAAAATTCTTGAAAAATTTTCAGCTTTTCTGTAACGCCTCAATTTAAAAATCTTCAATTTAAAACCCTAATTTTGAAAATTCTAAAATTTTCCTCAAAATTGATTTGAAATCAAGTGCTAAATCATAATTTGAAAGTTTAAACATTAATTGAAAACTTTAATTTCGCGGAAGTTTTGTAATAAATTTGTCAAAATCTAAAAAAAAAAATCATCGCATAATAAAAACAATTTATGAAACTTTATTTAATAATAAAATTCAATATAATTATACAAAGTCTTAAATTAAAATAAAACATTAAATATCGTCTGAAAATTTAAAGCATACTAATTTAAATCTTTTTCTTCGAAATCAACAATATTCTCTTCATCTGTATGCTCGCTTGCCACTGGAGGGTTCTCAATCGCAGCTAATTCTTCCTCATATAAAAATTTACCTATATCACAAGTCAAAAACTATGAGAAATCTCAGTAAGTGAAAATACTGTAAGTTGTAAAACTTTTACTTTTATCAAATCCTGTTAACAGTTACATACTAGTTGAAAGTCAACCTTCTTTTAAGAATTAGTCATTTCATGGTTTCGTCATCTTTTACTTTTACTTTTAAGACTTATTCATCTCATGGCTTCGTTATACTCTTTTACTTTTACTTTTACTTTTACTTTTACTTTTACTTTTACTTTTACTTTTACTTTTACTTTTACTTTTACTTTTACTTTTACTTTTACTTTTACTTTTACTTTTACTTTTACTTTTACTTTTACTTTTACTTTTACTTTTACTTTTACTTTTACTTTTACTTTTACTTTTACTTTTACTTTTACTTTTACTTTTACTTTTACTTTTACTTTTACTTTTACTTTTACTTTTACTTTTACTTTTACTTTTACTTTTACTTTTACTTTTACTTTTACTTTTACTTTTACTTTTACTTTTACTTTTACTTTTACTTTTACTTTTACTTTTACTTTTACTTTTACTTTTACTTTTACTTTTACTTTTACTTTTACTTTTACTTTTACTTTTACTTTTACTTTTACTTTTACTTTTACTTTTACTTTTACTTTTACTTTTACTTTTACTTTTACTTTTACTTTTACTTTTACTTTTACTTTTACTTTTACTTTTACTTTTACTTTTACTTTTACTTTTACTTTTACTTTTACTTTTAAGACTTATTCATCTCATGGCTTCGTTATCTTTTACTTTTACTTTTACTTTTACTTTTACTTTTACTTTTACTTTTACTTTTACTTTTACTTTTACTTTTACTTTTACTTTTACTTTTACTTTTACTTTTACTTTTACTTTTACTTTTACTTTTACTTTTACTTTTACTTTTACTTTTACTTTTAAGACTTATTCATCTCATGGCTTCGTTATCTTTTACTTTTACTTTTACTTTTAAGACTTATTCATCTCATGGCTTCGTTATCTTTTACTTTTACTTTTACTTTTACTTTTACTTTTACTTTTACTTTTACTTTTACTTTTACTTTTACTTTTACTTTTACTTTTACTTTTACTTTTACTTTTACTTTTACTTTTACTTTTAAGACTTATTCATCTCATGGCTTCGTTATCTTTTACTTTTACTTTTACTTTTACTTTTACTTTTACTTTTACTTTTACTTTTACAGTAATAAGAAAATAATATCTATCTTGTGATGTAGGCCGTAGCCAAAACGTTGTAAAACGTTGTATTTACACTTACTTGGACTCTAAGAGATTAGAGTAATTGGGATATTTCACAATTTCAAAATCATACCATACTCAAATAAAATCTTTGGTATTAAAATCCTACTTAATAAATCTAATTTTAAAGTAATTTGAGCAGAAATTCCTTACGTTGTATTCTTTTGTCAGATCGGATCGGTTGGATCGATTTGGATTGAATCAGACAATTCTGAAATTTTTTCTACTTAATTTGAATATCAATATTCAAATCTCACTTAAATTATTCGAACTTTAGAAGAATTTGGACAAAAATTTCTTACCAGTTAAATCTTCGATCAGTCCGATTTGATTCGGGTGGAAATTTGATTCGGGTCCGGTTCGGGTGAACAGTGTGGTTTGGGTTGGTTCGGTGAATAGTACCGGTTCGGGTCGGTTTGGAGTTGGTCCGGTTCGGTCTGGGTTGACTTAAGTGAACCGCTTCAGCTTTCTTTAAAACTGAGCATCTTCCTTTCTTCTTTGTGATTCTTGCTGAGAGAGAGAGAGAGAGTGCGACAGAGAGAAATGGAGCGAGTGAGGAGGATTCTTACTCTGAAGGTGGTCGTTCGATTGCAAGCTTGGGGATAGTTCCGATCTTACCAGATGGACCCATGCAAATGTTTCCGTCACGAATGGCGCAATCCATGTGAGTCCAGTGCTAACACAGATCGCAGCCAATCCAGCGGCAGGTGTTAACTTCGAAATCAAACTTGTTACAGATTATATTTGGAAAAATAATAAAGAAATCTGACAGAAACCCCACTTAAATAAGCGGTACAAGAAACGATAGCAGATGCGATCCGAAAAATACTAGGAATATTTTTTCACTGTCGTAAAATTCTAACGGCCAAAAACTAAGAGAAATAATGGCTAAAACCAATACCAAGAATTTTACATGGAAACCCAAATCAAGAAAAAATCACGGGGACCGAGTCGAAAAAGATCTCACAATGAAAAATAGGATTTACAATATTTTTCTAGATATCGAATATCCTAGAAAATATTCACTAAGAGAAATCACCACTCTTTCTGTACTCAAAAGTACCAAACTTATTTTTCTTTCAGACTCTTTCTTTTCTCTCCCTCTAAATATAATCCCCACTATATTTCTCTTCCTCTTCACTCAGAAGTGATTTTCTCCTTCTCTCTTTGATAGAAGATTTCACTTCTCTTCGGATCCACTTAGGATCTATATTTTTTTAGATGTTCGATCGTCTATTTGAAGCCTCTATTTATAGAGGCCTCATGCAGACAAGACGCCAGCAAAGGAAGACTTTTTCCTTTGTGAGACACCTTTCTCATTTAATGAGGAAGGTGGGCGCCACAAAGGAAGAACTTCCTTTGCAGGAAATGGAAACTTTTTAAGGTCTCCATTTATGGCACGGGTCCCTCATCATTAAGGAGGGACCCTACAAACTCTCTCTCCCAACTTATGATGAGGAATCTCTAACAAACCCGCTCTTCGCTGACAAACCTCGAGCTTCTCCTTCGGCAAAACCTTCGTCAACATATTCAAATCGTTCTTACTATCTTGCACTTTACTTCTAGTGCAACTGCTTCATCTCGAGCAAGTCTCGAACTCAGAGATACCTCACATCAGTATTCTTGGACCTTGAATGAAACAAAGAATTCTTGAAGAGATAAATAGCACTTTGGCTATCACTGAGCTATTAGAGTTGTTGCGCCAAACTGCATCTGAACATGTTGAAGACCCCATACAGGAATTGTTACCTTCGAACACATTCAACACATAATTCACTGTTTCATCATATCGCCCCGGAGCTTCAACCTTCTATCATGAACCCAATTTCCTATACCTTAATTTCCCGTAAAAAAAAATTTTTGGACCTTAAGTAAATCTTAACTTTGAAAGTGTAACGACCCCTTATCCCAGCAAGATATTGTTCGCTCTGGGGATTGGACCGTAGCCCAATATCCTCCCCTCACAGCTTTGTTTTGCAAGAACTTCCCAGTCGGTCACCCAACCTAGTACTACTCTCGCCGAAGCACTTTTAACTTCGAAGTTCTTATGGGATCCGTTGTCAATTGTGCTACAAAATGCGTCTTGCTATCTTGGAGGGTCTCTTTACATATGTTTCATTTCCACATACTTTCTCAAGCGATGTGGGATTGTGACGACCTGTCACCTTCCGATTCGCCCGCGCGGACGTACTGCCATCCTGGTTCCGGTTCGTGCAGCCATCGTACACATACTTACACATTCGGGTCATCACAATCACCCCCCTCGGGGGCTCAACATCCTCGTTGGCCACATTTCAGGTTGGGTGACCGACTAGGAAGTCCTCGACAAACAAAGCCGTGAGGGGAGGATATTGGGCTACGGCCCAATCCCCAGAGCGGACAATATCTTGCTGGGAAAAGGGGTCGTTACAAATGGTATCAGAGCCTATACCCAACCAGAAATGTAGCCAACGAGGATGTTGGGCCCCCGAGGGGGGGTTATTATGATGACCCGGATGTGTAAGTATGTGTACGATGGCTGCACGAACCGGAACTCGGATGGCGGTACGTTTGCCCACGGATCCCATAAGAACTCTGAAGTTAAAAGTGTTTTGGCTAGAGTAGTGCCAGGTTGGGTGACCGACTGGGAAGTCCTTGCCAAACAAAGCCGTGAGGGAAGGATATTGGGCTACGGTCCAATCCCCAGAGCGGACAATATCTTGCTGGGATAAGGGGTCGTTACAAATGCTATCAGAGACTGTACCCAACCGAAAATGTGGCCAACGAGGACGTTGGGCCCCCGACGGGGGATGATTGTGATGACCCGGATGTGTAAGTATGTGTACGATGGCTGCACGAACCGGAACCCAGATGGCGATACGTCCGCGCAGGGCGAACCGGAAGGTTACAGGTTGTAAAAAGGGGGTCATCACAATCCCACATCGCTTGGGGAAATATGTGGAAATGAAACATATGTAAAGAGACCCTCCCAAGATAGCAAGACGCGTTTTGGAGCACAATTGACAACGAATCCCATAAGAACTCCGAAGTTAAAAGTGCTTCGGCGAGAGTAGTACCAGGTTGGGTGACCGACTGGGAAGTCCTTACCAAACAAAGCCGTGAGGGGAGGATATTGGGGTACGGTCCAATCCCCAGAGCGGACAATATCTTGCTGGGATAAGGGGTCGTTACAGAAAGCTTTAAATCAAAGCCCTAAAATCGTTCGAAACATTTGAAGAAATTTTTTAGGAAAAACCATTCAAGTAAATCAATATAACTAAGAATTTAAAATCAACAAAAGACAATCGGCAAAGGGGTAAAATTGCCCGAACCAGCAAAATATCATAGGCGATCGATCACCCCTCCAACAGGCGATCGATCACCCCATCAACAGTCGATCGATCAACTGAAACAGCCAATCGATCGACCAACGCTCTGTTTCCAGAACGCATGACCTGCTAGCCGATCGATCGCCCCTTTTCTGGCGATCGATCGGCAGACGCTCTGGAATTTCTTCCAGAGCGTAGCTAACAAGGGCGCCGATCAATCGCCCTCCCTGGCGATCGATCGGCAAACTCTCTGGATTTTGAAATCCAGAGAGCTTCCCATCTTTCTTCTTCCTCCTTCATTCCATCTGCACAACACAAACATCGCAATTTTCTCCCTACCTCTTTCCCTTCATCAACTTACTTCTAAACACGTTTCATAACAAACACTTCAACATAATTCACTCTTACCCTCATTCATCTCTCAATTCATCAATCACCCAAAAACCAACTCGAAACGTATTTAAAATATAGTAAGATTTAGTGAAAACGAACTGCGTGGATCGGTTTAAAAACTAAACAATTCCCCTGTGAAACTTAAATCACCAAGCAGTTCCAGTAATAATTTCAAAAGCATCAACGACTAACCTATGCAATCGGAAGCTATCTATCGTACGAAAACTAATCAAAAGAGAATCCATCCAAAATTCATCAAAACATTTTCTTTAACATTATAAACTCTCTACCGAGCACTTCGTTGACTGAAATGTACCATCTATGCATTTTCTACCCCTCTCTAACTCAAAATACCTATACGTCGTCCCCCCACGGGTCAAAAGTTGCTCAGACTATGCCAGCGCACTCCCACGAGCATCCTCCATCAACATGTACGTTCATCCAGTGGAGGAACGTCATCCTCACCTGTGTCAAGGTCACCTACACCATAGAGACAGTCTATGAGCTAAGGGCTCAGTAAATCTCGTAAATGAAAATGCATGCTGTGCATATGTAGTTCGTAAATCATGCAATTCATTTCATTCATTATGTCACATAACGGGATGTGTGATGACCCAGATGTGTAAGTATGTGTACGATGGCTGCACGAACCGGAACCCGGATGGCGGTACGTCTGCGCGGGCGAACCGGAAGGTGACGGGTCGTAAAAAGGGGGTCATCACAATCCCACATCGCTTGGGGAAGTATGTGGAAATGAAACATATGTAAAGAGACCCTTCCAAGATAGTAAGACGTGTTTTGGAGCACAATTGACAACGGATCCCATAAGAACTCCGAAGTTAAAAGTGCTTCGGCGAGAGTAGTACCAGGTTGGGTGACCGACTCGGAAGTCTTCGCCAAACAAAACCGTGAGGGGAGGATATTGGGCTACAGCCCAATCCCCAGAGCGGACAATATCTTGCTAGGAAAAGAGGTCGTTACAGGATGTCACCAAGGTCTAACTCTCACCAGATAGAGAGGGCAGGTCTGGCGGTTAGACTGCCCTTTCCATCTACCGGGGGGAAAACATGCTTCACCTACTAGACAGCCATGTCTGAACCCTACCTCGTCATGACTGAGATTACGTGCATTCGTTTCTTTTCATTAATTCAGTTCATTTCATAAAACACGTGTAGAAACTCATTTTCATGTTATTTTGAAAGAGCGTGATGCATGTACAGTTCATATTGCATGATCTATAGCTAACATAGAAAACAATCAATGAATCTAAAAAAAAGCACACTATGTCATATACATCTAAACTACCCAACCACTTATTCTAAAACTACGGAATTTACCAATATCCTCAATGATGTCAAACTCTTGGTGTAGGCTAATCGGCCAAACAAAGCACGAAGACTTACCTGACGTCCTTAGCAAATCGAGCGCCTCGTTTTGAGTTTCTTCACCTAAAAACATTTACATATTCGGTCAATAAAGCTCAATCCAAATAAACCGTTCCAAAGACCAAACGAAACTTCTAACTAAGGCAATTTTTCTAAAACCTCAATCTACTTCATTCAGGCATTTCATCGAACAATTCGCGCTCGCAATGTATTAAACTCCATTAATGACCTTTCTCCAAACTCCAATACCCAAAATCAACCCTAACTTTCAACCAACAACCATCAACTCATTCTAACCATCAATCTTTCATCAAAAATCGTAAATACATCAAAACAACCAAATTTCCAACGTGAACCTAAAATTTATAAACCCTAAATCGCGAAACCCTAACCGTTATCAAACCCTAAATCGAAACTAAACTTGTAGAATACTATAGTCTTACCTAGAGCGTTGATTTGTCGAAGAAAAACAGAAGAAATCGGCGTGAGGAACGATCGTCAATGGCCGTTTGAAGGATCGGCTAAGGGGGAAGGGAGAAAACTTCATCTCTGGAAGTTTTTCGTGAAAAATGCTAAGGAAGAAGAGGATTTTGTGTTTTTATAAAGTTGGCCTCCATAATTATAAGTTTGCCACTAATCCATTTTTTTGCTCGTTTCTTTATTTCGCCTATCAGTCTGGTTTCTCCGAGATTTTCTTTATTCCTTCAAATATTCCAATTATTACTAGGGTTCCAATAAAACTTCTCGTTCGTAAAACGAGCTTAATTTATTATTTTTACAAAATACCTTAATGAGCAGAATATCGAAATTCCAGACGTTACACTCCAAAAATTTCTTTATTTCTCTAAATCTCTTAATTAGCTACCAGGGTTCTAACAAAACTTCCCGTTCATAAAACGAGCTTAGTTTACTATATTTACGAATTAAAATGCTATAAGGTTAAAAACGAAAACTTGGGTATTACATCATCGATTTGGATTTATGAAATTTCTTATTTCTCCTAAAATCTATATTAATCATTAGGGTTCTAATAAAACTCTCCATTCACAAAACGAACTTATTTCACTTATTTACAAAAATGTCATTGTGCATCGAAAATCCAAAAACCCGTAAAACCGGGTGTTACACCTTCCACATGGTTTTGCTTTTGATGATACCATTTTGACGTGAAACTGAAACTAGTGACTCAACATCTATAATAAGCTAACTCATCAGCTCTGATATACTCTCAAATCCCTACTGGAACTTCACCCGAAAACTTGACTTCTTCCGAGTCTTCTCAACCTTTCTATTAGAAGGTGAATTTAAAACTTTTCCAGCCTTATTACCCATCACTGTAGAACCCTGTGGTTCTTCGGTGCCTTTCTCTCCTTTGGAAGCTGAACCAACTCATAAGTATGGTTCTCATGCAATGATCTTATCTTATCTTGCATTGCATCCAATCAGTTCTTCTTCTGTTGATGCTCCATAGCTTCCTTATAGCACTCAGATTTATCGTCGTCAATGATCATCACATACTCGTTCATAGAGTATTTTCTCGATGGTCGACGATCTCTTATTGACCTTATTAAATCTAGTTCTGCTAGTGATTCAAGAGAAATCTCTATTTCTCTTTAATCAACATCATTAGCTGCTTGATCACTAGATTCTTCAGCATCTCCCCTGTCAAAAGTTGATTTCTCAATACCAACTCTTACTAGATGCTCATTAACGATCTTCACATCTTTCTTCTTGTCTTCAATGGTATGTTCTTCAAAGAAGAGAACATCTCGGCTTCTGACAATTTTCTTGTTAACTGGATCTCAAAATCTATATATGAATGCATCACTTCCGTATTCGAGGAATATGCATTCCGACTTATGACAATCTTCTTGTCAACCGGATCCTCAAGCCTAAATCTGAATGCATCACTTCCATATCCGAGGAATATACATTTCCATCTGCTTTGTTTCATTTCTGTAACGCCCCGAGTTTTCTAAACTCGGTTTGTTACTCATAAACCCTTACGTAACTAAGAAAATTTCGGACCAAATTTAAAACTTGCAGCGGAAAATCTTTGAGCAAAGCAAAGTTGAGCAAAACTGTAAAATAGTGTTTGAATAGTCAATTAAAATATTAAGGAATTGATTCAGCTGGAGGAGATGGAGGCTTAGACGTGAAGTGTCTAAAGTTTTAAAAAAAAAAAGTCAAAAAGTCAAACGCATCATCCGCTGAACAAAATCAACGAAAAGGGGCAGAAACCAATCGAAGGCTTCCACCGGTGACGTCAGCCGGATGAATCACTCATCCAGCCTCTGCCAACCACAAGACGACAAGTCATTTGCTCACGTCTTCCGGTTAAACAAACTACATACACCGGTCACAAAATGACAAAGACTTCTACTACATCATCCGGTAAGTTTATTACACGACATCCACCGGTCACTAAACGACAAAACTTCTACTACATCATCCGGTAAGTTTATTACACGACATCCACCGGTCACTAAACGACAAAACTTCTACTACATCATCCGGTAAGTTTATTACGCGACATCCACCGGTCACTAAACGATAAAACTTCTACTACATCATCCGGTGGCTTTTACAAAAGACGTCTTCCGATAGACCAAAAACACACATTTCCTACACACATCATCCGATGACGTCAGTCGGATGATTCAATCTGCCAACATCTATCAGTGAATAAAACACACAACATCCACCGGTGAATTTCGTTCACCGATGGTTGAACTTACAAATTTTACTCAAAACATTCAAAACCACCTGGCCCTAAGTAACTTCAGAAATCCAACAAATAACCATTTGAAACCAATATATATATAAATATATACTCTTATCCAGTAAAAATTCCAAAGCTTGCAATTTGTAACAAAACCAAATCAAATTCTTCATAACAGAAGGAACTCAGATATTCTAATCCCTCAACCAATCCTACTACCAAATTCTTTACACTCCTCAACAGGACATTAGGAAAATTAAGCTCCACATAGAGACAAATGTTAAACCGCCTCATCAAAATACCAAACCGTGGCATGAACATGCTTCAACAACTTCATCTACTCCTCAGCAATTTCAGAAAATTCTTCAGTAGTTACCTCAGCACCTACATCACAAAACTCATCTATTAGCCTAATGCTAAGCAAGTAAAGCAATAATGAGATGAAATACTGAAACGTAAATCCTAATCATGCAATTTCTACTTTCACATCTCAGTTGCAATTTCGTTCATTCATTGATATGATCCCTCGGTTCTATTGGGAAGTGGATCAATTTTTCCAAAGTCATACATCCTCTTCTCGATTAAGGGGCGGATTAGTTCCCTTAACAGCTGACCTGATCCCTCAATTCCATTGAGAGTGGGATCGGTTCTCCCAAAGTAATAAATCCTCTACTCGATTAAGGGGCGGATTAGTTCCCTTAACAGCTGATCTGATCCCTCAATTCCATTGGGAGTGGGATCGGTTCTCCCAAAGTAACAAATCCTCTACTCGATTAAGGGGCGGATTACTTCCCTTAATAGCTAATCTGTTTCAATCTGTTCATACCTTGCCATAACATTACATATAAATTCATTTTCATATTTCTTCAAAAAAAAAACATGATGCATGACATACAGAAAACATTCAAACATGCATAAACCTATTGTTTTGTGATGTAGGCCCGAAGGCACACACATTACTTCACTTACCTGGCTTTTCCCCGAGAGATTCCTGGTTAAAAGCTACCTCGAGAGTTGGCTCACCTAAAACATAAGCACAACATTACTTAACTTCATTATAAACCATTCAGAAATTTTAGGGGAAACTAGTTGGAAGCTCGGTTCCTCGAGCATTCCCGATTCATCACCAAAACTTGAACTCAGCTCACAGTCACAGCATACCTAGAACACTCATTCTACCAGAAGCAAATCACCAAATGTATAACCAACATTCATCCTAAACCATCAGCAGAAAGGGTTCAAAGAAGAACTCACCTACGCTGATGAAGAATCAGGCAAGAAGATCGCCGAGAGAGAGTCTGTTGAGCGAGCCGAACACCAAACATGGAAATGAAACAGTGGCAGCTAAAATCCTTAGCTAGCCGCTTTTAATACTAACCTTTGCAAAATTACGCATTTGCCCTTGACTCACCAACTTTAACCTAATTGATCAACTAATTAAATTCACTTAGTTCCATACAAATAAACCTAAAAATGCAGCTATAAGAATATCAAGTTAGACAATTACCGAATGCTACAATCTACCCTCCTTAAAAGAATTTTGTCCTCAAAATTCAGTGCTGAAACAGCTCAGGATAACGGCTCATCATGTCTTGCTGGCGTTCCCAAGTTGCCTCCTCTACATTCTGATTACGCCATAACACCTTCACCAGCCGAACTTCCTTGTTACGTAGTACTTTCGTTGCATAGTTCAGAATTTCCACTGGTTTCTCTTCATAAGTAAGGGTAGGCTGAACTTCAATGTTCTGTTGTTCGATAATCTGAGATGGATCTTGTATGCACTTCTTCAACATAGAAACGTGGAAAACATTGTGAATTCCCCCCATAGAGTCTTGTAACTGTAATTGATAAGCTGTCCTCCCAATCCTCCTCAAAATTGAGAAAGGCCAATAAATCTGGGGTTCAACTTGCCTCTCTTCCCAAATCTCACAACTCCTTTGAATGGTGATACCTTAAGAAAAACTTCATTACCAACTTCAAACTCCAATTCTCTACGTCTTCTGTCAGCATAGCTTTTCTGTCGGCTTTGAGCGGTTAAAATTCTCTGTCGGATAAGGGCAATCTTTTCCACTGTTTGCTGCACAATATCAGGACCAATCAATTGTGCTTCTCCAACTTCATCCCAATACAATGGAGATCTGCACTTACGTCCATATAATGCCTCGTATGGTGCCATGCCTATTGTTGCCTGAAAATTGTTGTTATAAGAGAACTCAACCAATGATAAATACTTACTCCAAGAACCTTGAAATTCCAATACACATGCACGAAGCATGTCCTCTAACGTTTGAATAGTCCTCTCACATTGTCCATCTATTTGAGGGTGAAAAGCTGTACTAAAGTTAAGCTGTGTACCCATAGCCTTATGCAAACTCTTCCAAAACTTAGATGTGAATCTAGAATCTCGGTCTGAAACTATGGTACATGGAACTCCATGCAATCTAATGATCTCTTGCACATATAACTCAGCAAATTGGTCCATCGAGTAGGTCATCTTTATTGCCAGAAAATGAGCTGATTTGGTTAAACGGTCAACTATCACCCAAATTGCATCATGTCCCCTTGTTGTCCTAGGCAATCCTACTACAAAGTCCATCGATATTTGTTCCCATTTCCATTCGGGAACTGGTAATGGTTGTAATGTTCCTGCATGTCTTTGATGTTCAGCTTTAATCTGTTGACAAATCAAACATGATCCAATGTACTCGGCCACACTTCGTTTCATACTTGGCCACCAATAATGTTGCCTGAGGTCTCTGTACATCTTCGTACTTCCAGGATGAACAGAGAGTCTAGAAGAATGTTCCTCAGATAGGATTTCCTTTCTAAGTTCATTATCAGCCGGGACAAACCATCTATTCCGAAACTTGAGAATTCCATCGACAAAACAGTTAAAATCTGACTTGTCTGTAGAATCCATGCACAACTTAAACTCATTGCATTCAGTGTCATTCATTTGAACTTCTTTAATTCTCTCCAAAATGGTAGGCCTCAAGGATATGGCCGAAAGCATGGCTGACACACTAGACACAGCTTCCAGGTTAAACCTTTGGAATTCCGTCTCTAAGGCTAATGGTATGCCAAGAATCAATGCAGAGACTGAAGTTGTCATTCTACTCAAGGCATCAGCCACTACATTTGCCTTGCCGGGGTGGTACTTAATCTCAAAATCATAGTCCTTGACAAACTCCAACCATCTACGTTGTCTCATGTTAAGCTCTTTCTGTGTGAAAATGTATTTCAGACTTTTATGATCTGAGAATACTTCACAGGTTTGTCAATACAAATAGTGCCTCCAAATCTTCAATGCGAACACTACTGCAGCTAATTCTAAATCATGCGTAGGATAGTTCTTCTCATGAGTTTTTAACTGTCGAGAGGCATAAGCTATCATCTTTCCATCTTGCATCAACACACAGCCAAGTCCAACTTTGGATGCATCATAATATATGCTAAACTTTCCATTCTCGACAGGGAGTGTCAAGATTGGAGCATTGGTCAGTCTCTGCTTCAAGGTCTGAAAACTAAACTCACACTCATCCGTCCATACAAATTTTATGTTTTTCCTTGTTAACCGAGTGAGGAGTGTTGCAATGTTCGAGAATCCTTCGATAAACTTCCTGTAATACCCCGCTAAACCCAGGAAACTCCGGATATCAGTGGAATTTTTCGGTTGGGGCCACTCCTGAACTACTTGAACCTTTGCTGGATCGACAGCTAGTCCATCCCTCGAGATAACATGTCCTAAAAAGTGGACTCGGTCTAGCCAAAACTCACACTTAGAAAATTTGGCATATAATTGGTGCTGCTTTAGTACCTCTAATACTACGGTTAAGTGCCTTGCATGCTCTTCCTTGGTACGGAAATAGATTAGAATATCATCAATAAACACTATGACAAACTTATCCAAATACTCATGAAACACCCTATTCATAAGATCCATAAAGGCTGCTGGTGCATTTGTCAATCCAAAGGACATTACTAAGAACTCATAATGTCCATACCTTGTGCGAAAGGCAGTCTTTGAGATATCTTCAGATTTGACTTTCAATTGGTAATAACCAGACCTAAGGTCAATCTTAGAGAAAACTTGTGCTCCATTAAGCTGGTCAAATAAATCATCTATCCTCGGTAATGGATATTTGTTCTTGACAGTTAACTTATTCATTTCCCGATAATCAATACACATCCTCATTGATCCATCCTTCTTTTTGACGAAAAGAACTGGTGCACCCCACGGTGAAAAGCTCGGGCGTATGAACCCCTTTTCTAAAAGCTCCTCTAATTGTTTCTTTAATTCCTTAAGCTCCGTAGGTGCAAGTCTATAGGGATTCTTAGATACAGGCTCTGCGCCTGGGTAAACATCTACTACAAACTCGATTTCCTTATCTGGCGGCAAGCCAGGAAGGTCGTCTAGAAACACTTCTGGGAAATCTTGGACAACTAAGACATTTTGAGGACTTGCTTTTTCCTACAAATTGTGTGTCTAAAATGCTGGCAAAGAAGCACAAGTACTCTCTGCATGGAGAGGGTCTACAATTGGTAGAAGCCATGACAAACATCTCCTTACCCTTCTTCGAAGCTTGGAAAGTATGCTTCAAACCGCCAGGAGGTTGAAAACTAACTAATCCAGTCCTACAATTGATTGTGGCATAATGCTTAAACAACCAATCCATTCCTAGGATTACATCAAATCCCATTATATCCATAATAATGAGATCAGCTGGTAGGTTCTTACTTCCTAACAATACTACACTATCGAACATCACTCGATTAGAATGCAGACGTTCACCAGAGGGCAATGCTACATTAAACACATGCTCAGTAGGGGTAAACTGTACATCTAACTTATCGGCAAATGCGGATGCTATAAAAGAATGTGTTGCACCCGAATCTATTAAAGTAAGAGCAGGTACAGAGTTGATCAATATGGTACCTGACACAACTGCGGGCTGGTCCTCTTCACCGGACTCCATCATGGAGCATATTCTCGGCTTAATCTTAGCAGGGCCATTCTTCAAAGCTGGGCAGTCTCTGTTGATATGGCCGACTTTGTTACAATGGAAACATCGAATGATTCTAGGGTTCGGGCAATCCTTGTATGCGTGTCCAACTTCTTCACAGTTGAAACACTTCCCCGTTCCAAACTTGCACTCACCTAGATGACTCTTCAAACACTTCGGGCATTGAGGAAACTTTTTGGTATCCTGCACCTTCCTTCCTGTCCCTTGGCTACTCTGGCCTTCACTAGGCCTTTTCATCCCTCTCTGTTGTTGTGGTTGGATAAACTTTCGTGGGACTTCCTTCGGTCCAGCACACTTCATTTCAGCTTCTTCCACCTCTAACGTTGTGGACACAACTTCACTGAATGACAGCCCTTTAATACCACAAAATTTGACTCCTCTGTAAATTTCTGGCTTCAGTCCATGCATAAACTGAAACACCCTATCTTCATTCTTGTGAACAAAGTGTCCAGCAAATCTTGACAGTGACTCAAATTGCCTGCTATACTCAGCCACAGACTCCGTTTGTTTCAAATGCAAGAACTCTACCTTCTTCGATGTCTGGACAGTGCTGCTGAAATACTTCTCATAGAAAACTTCCTTGAACTGCGTCCACGATATAGCCAGGACATCATTGGCGATCTCCATTGATTCCCACCAAAGCAGGGCATCACCAGCCAAATGAAAAGTCGCCAAAGTGACTTTGTCTTCTTCACCAATGCTGGCACATCTAAACAGTGCTTTCAATCTTCCTAAGCCACTCATCAGCAACGATCGGATTGGATGACTTTCCATCAAATGTGGGTGGCTGTAGTCTCCGGAATCAGTCTCCTGAATGCTCATTGCTGGAACCCGAGTTGGCACTTCCTTGTGCTTCCCGGTTCAATAACACACCTTAACTGATCGGACTGTTGACGCACTATATCTGTCTGCTGACGCATCAATTCTGTCAGCTGCCTAATTACGCTAGAGTCCTCTTCACGTCTTGGACATGGTATCTCTCTTGGTAGTCTTGGTCTTCCTGGTCGTCTAGCCATTTTGCTATATTCCTAGACAAGGTTAAATACTCCCATAAATTTCTAATAGTTAAGGTTAACATAAACACTTACAGTTGTTGAAGTACTTCCATACGTCGGTTGGCACTGATGAGTAATTTTTTGAACGGTTTAACAAAATGTCTCTGATACCATACTGTAACGCCCCGAGTTTTCTGAACGCGATTTGTTACTCATAAACCATTACGTAACTAAGAAAATTTCGGACCAAATTTAAAACTTGCAGCGGAAAATCTTTGAGCAAAGCAAAGTTAAGCAAAACTGTAAAATAGTGTTTGAATAGTTAATTAAAATATTAAGGAATTGATTCAGCCGGAGGAGATGGAGGCTTAGACATGAAGTGTCTAAAGTTTAAAAAAAAAAAGTCAAAAAGTCAAACGCATCATCCGCTGAACAAAATCAACGAAAAGGGGCAGAAACCAACCGAAGGCTTCCACCGGTGACGTCAGCCGGATGAATCACTCATCCAGCCTCTGCCAACCACAAGACGACAAGTCATTTGCTCACGTCTTCCGGTTAAACAAACTACATACACCGGTCACAAAACGACAAAGACTTCTACTACATCATCCGGTAAGTTTATTACACGACATCCACCGGTCACTAAACGACAAAACTTCTACTACATCATCCGGTAAGTTTATTACACGACATCCACCGGTCACTAAACGACAAAACTTCTACTACATCATCCGGTAAGTTTATTACGCGACATCCACCGGTCACTAAACGACAAAACTTCTACTACATCATCCGGTAAGTTTATTACACGACATCCACCGGTCACTAAACGACAAAACTTCTACTACATCATCCGGTAAGTTTATTACACGACATCCACCGGTCACTAAACGACAAAACTTCTACTACATCATCCGGTAAGTTTATTACACGACATCCACCGGTCACTAAACGACAAAACTTCTACTACATCATCCGGTAAGTTTATTACACGACATCCACCGGTCACTAAACGACAAAACTTCTACTACATCATCCGGTAAGTTTATTACACGACATCCACCGGTCACTAAACGACAAAACTTCTACTACATCATCCGGTAAGTTTATTACACGACATCCACCGGTCACTAAACGACAAAACTTCTACTACATCATCCGGTAAGTTTATTACACGACATCCACCGGTCACTAAACGACAAAACTTCTACTACATCATCCGGTAAGTTTATTACACGACATCCACCGGTCACTAAACGACAAAACTTCTACTACATCATCCGGTAAGTTTATTACACGACATCCACCGGTCACTAAACGACAAAACTTCTACTACATCATCCGGTAAGTTTATTACACGACATCCACCGGTCACTAAACGACAAAACTTCTACTACATCATCCGGTAAGTTTATTACACGACATCCACCGGTCACTAAACGACAAAACTTCTACTACATCATCCGGTAAGTTTATTACACGACATCCACCGGTCACTAAACGACAAAACTTCTACTACATCATCCGGTAAGTTTATTACACGACATCCACCGGTCACTAAACGACAAAACTTCTACTACATCATCCGGTAAGTTTATTACACGACATCCACCGGTCACTAAACGACAAAACTTCTACTACATCATCCGGTAAGTTTATTACACGACATCCACCGGTCACTAAACGACAAAACTTCTACTACATCATCCGGTAAGTTTATTACACGACATCCACCGGTCACTAAACGACAAAACTTCTACTACATCATCCGGTAAGTTTATTACACGACATCCACCGGTCACTAAACGACAAAACTTCTACTACATCATCCGGTAAGTTTATTACACGACATCCACCGGTCACTAAACGACAAAACTTCTACTACATCATCCGGTAAGTTTATTACACGACATCCACCGGTCACTAAACGACAAAACTTCTACTACATCATCCGGTAAGTTTATTACACGACATCCACCGGTCACTAAACGACAAAACTTCTACTACATCATCCGGTAAGTTTATTACACGACATCCACCGGTCACTAAACGACAAAACTTCTACTACATCATCCGGTAAGTTTATTACACGACATCCACCGGTCACTAAACGACAAAACTTCTACTACATCATCCGGTAAGTTTATTACACGACATCCACCGGTCACTAAACGACAAAACTTCTACTACATCATCCGGTAAGTTTATTACACGACATCCACCGGTCACTAAACGACAAAACTTCTACTACATCATCCGGTAAGTTTATTACACGACATCCACCGGTCACTAAACGACAAAACTTCTACTACATCATCCGGTAAGTTTATTACACGACATCCACCGGTCACTAAACGACAAAACTTCTACTACATCATCCGGTAAGTTTATTACACGACATCCACCGGTCACTAAACGACAAAACTTCTACTACATCATCCGGTAAGTTTATTACACGACATCCACCGGTCACTAAACGACAAAACTTCTACTACATCATCCGGTAAGTTTATTACACGACATCCACCGGTCACTAAACGACAAAACTTCTACTACATCATCCGGTAAGTTTATTACACGACATCCACCGGTCACTAAACGACAAAACTTCTACTACATCATCCGGTAAGTTTATTACACGACATCCACCGGTCACTAAACGACAAAACTTCTACTACATCATCCGGTAAGTTTATTACACGACATCCACCGGTCACTAAACGACAAAACTTCTACTACATCATCCGGTAAGTTTATTACACGACATCCACCGGTCACTAAACGACAAAACTTCTACTACATCATCCGGTAAGTTTATTACACGACATCCACCGGTCACTAAACGACAAAACTTCTACTACATCATCCGGTAAGTTTATTACACGACATCCACCGGTCACTAAACGACAAAACTTCTACTACATCATCCGGTAAGTTTATTACACGACATCCACCGGTCACTAAACGACAAAACTTCTACTACATCATCCGGTAAGTTTATTACACGACATCCACCGGTCACTAAACGACAAAACTTCTACTACATCATCCGGTAAGTTTATTACACGACATCCACCGGTCACTAAACGACAAAACTTCTACTACATCATCCGGTAAGTTTATTACACGACATCCACCGGTCACTAAACGACAAAACTTCTACTACATCATCCGGTAAGTTTATTACACGACATCCACCGGTCACTAAACGACAAAACTTCTACTACATCATCCGGTAAGTTTATTACACGACATCCACCGGTCACTAAACGACAAAACTTCTACTACATCATCCGGTAAGTTTATTACACGACATCCACCGGTCACTAAACGACAAAACTTCTACTACATCATCCGGTAAGTTTATTACACGACATCCACCGGTCACTAAACGACAAAACTTCTACTACATCATCCGGTAAGTTTATTACACGACATCCACCGGTCACTAAACGACAAAACTTCTACTACATCATCCGGTAAGTTTATTACACGACATCCACCGGTCACTAAACGACAAACCTCTCAAAATACAAACCGTGGCATGAACATGCTTCAGCAACCTTCATCTATTCCTCAGCAATTTCAGAAAATTCTTCAGTAGTTACCTAAGCACCTACATCACAAAATCATCTATTAGCCTAATGACTAAGCAAGTAAAGCATAATGAGATGAAATACTGAAACGTAAATCCTAATCATGCAATTTCTACTTTCACATCTCAGTTGCAATTCGTTCATTCATGATATGATCCCTCTGGTTCATTGGGAAGTGAATCAATTTTTCCAAATCATACATCCTCTTCTCGATTAAGGGGCGGATTAGTTCCCCTTAACAGCTGACCTGATCCCTCAATTCCATGGAAGTGGGATCGGTTCTCCCAAAGTAATAATCCTCTACTCGAATAAGGGGCGGATTAGTTCCCTTAACAACTGATCTGATCCCTCAATTCCATTGGGAGTGGGATCGGTTCTCGTAAAGTAATAAATCCTCTACTCGATTAAGGGACAGATTACTTCCCTGAATAGCTAATCTGTTTCAATCTGTTCATACCTTGCCATAACATTACATATAAATTCATTTTCGTATTTCTTAAAAAAAAAAACTTGATGAATGACATACAGAAAACACTCAAACATGCATAAACCTACTGTTTTGTGATGTAGGCCCAAAGGCACACACATTACTTCACTTACCTGGCTTTTCCCCGAGAGATTCCTGGTTAAAAGCTACCTCGAGAGTTGGCTCACCTAAAACATAAGCACAACAATTACTTAACTTCATTCTAAACCATTCAGAAATTTTAGGGGAAACTAGTTGGAAGCTCGGTTCCTCGAGCATTCCCGATTCATCACCAAAACATGAACTCAGCTCACAGTCACAGCATACCTAGAACACTCATTCTACCAGAAGCAAATCACCAAATGTATAACCAACATTCATCCTAAACCATCAGCAGAAAGGGTTCAAAGAAGAACTCACCTACGCTGATGAAGAATCAGGCAAGAAGATCGCCGAGAGAGAGTCTGTTGAGCGAGCCGAACACCAAACATGGAAATGAAACAGTGGCAGCTAAAATCCTTAGCTAGCCGCTTTTAATACTAACCTTTGCAAAATTACGCATTTGCCCTTGACTCACCAACTTTAACCTAATTGATCAACTAATTAAATTCACTTAGTTCCATACAAATAAACCTAAAAATGCAGCTATAAGAATATCAAGTTAGACAATTACCGAATGCTACAATCTACCTCGAGAGTTGGCTCACCTAAAACATAAGCACAACAATACTTAACTTCATTCTAAACCATTCAGAAATTTTAGGGGAAACTAGTTGGAAGCTCGGTTCCTCGAGCATTCCCGATTCATCACCAAAACTTGAACTCAGCTCACAGTCACAGCATACCTAGAGCACTCATTCTACCAGAAGGAAATCACCAAATGTATAACCAACATTCATCCTAAACCATCAGCAGAAAGGGTTCAAAGAAGAACTCACCTACGCTGATGAAGAATCAGGCAAGAAGATCGCCGAGAGAGAGTCTGTTGAGCGAGCCGAACACCAAACAAGGAAATGAAACAGTGGCGACTAAAACCCTTAGCTAGCCACTTTTAATACTAACCTTTGCAAAATTACGCATTTGCCCTTAACTCACCAACTTTAACCTAATTGATCAACCAATTAAATTCACTTAGTTCCATACAAATAAACCTAAAAATGCAGCTATAAGAATATCAAGTTAGACAATTACCGAATGCTACTAATTTCTCGTCTTCAACGTTAGTAGGCCTGTCGCCGATGGCTATAACATGACAATCTCTCCGCAATAGCGCCTTCATTTCTAATTTCCACTGTGAGAAATTATTTTCGTTGAATTTTTTGATTTCAATCTTTCCTGCCATAGCAACCTTGCTCTGATACCACTTGTTAGAAAAAATAATAAAGAAATCTGACGGGAACCCCACTTAAATAAGTGGTATAAGAAACGATAACAGATGCAATCTGAAAAATACCAGGAATATTTTTTCACTGCCGTAAAATTATAACAGCCAAGAACTAAGAGAAATAATGGCTAAAACAAACACCAAGAATTTTACATGGAAACCCAAATCGGGAAAAACTATGGGGACCAAGTCCAAAAAGATCTCACCATGAAAAATAAGATTTACAATATTTTTCTAGATATCGAATATCCTAGAGATATTCACTAAGAAAAATTACCACTCTTATTGTACTCAAAAGTACCACACTTATTTTTGTCTCAGACTCTTTCTTTTTTCTCCCTCAAAAAATAATCCTCACTATATTTCTCTTTTTCTTCACTCAGAAGTGATTTTCTCTTTCTCTCTTGGATAGAAGATTTCATTTCTCTTCAGATCCATTTAGGATCTACATTTTTCGGGATGCTCGATCGTCTATTTGAAGCTTCTATTTATAGAGAGCTCATGCAGACAGGACGCCTGCAAAGGAAGACTCTTTCTTTGCCAGACACCTTCCTCATTTAATGAGGAAGGTGGACGCCACAAAGGAAGAACTTCCTTTGCAGCAAATGGAGACCTTTTAAGGTCTTTATTTACGTCACGGGTCCCTTATCATTAAGGAAGGACCCAACAGATTACGCACATGCAAAGATTGCAGAAACCATTTCTGTTGGTGCATATATCACAAGTCATCAACTGGAAGCTCGTTCTGGCATGCTATATTCCGACATCTTTTGTAGATAAAGACTTCAATGAGGATAGCTTAGGAAGAGTGATATTTGGGTTTAAGAATGCCTGAATTCTAGTATTTATAGCAACGAGGATTTCAAGTTGAGTTCGATTTTCTCTGATCAATGTCTTTGCAGTCAAATCTATTCTTTTCTGAACAAGCTTCTGTAAAATGAAGATTTCCTCTCTATGCTATAAACCACCGATTCCATCAAGGATGATTAGGGGCCCATTCTTCAACTCCTCTTAGAGCTCCTCTGATAGACGGTCAAACATTTAAGAGATTAAATCAACCCATTCTCTTGCTACGTCTCGAAGAGAGATGTCATCGTCACAAGGACGACGACAGACAAGTGGCGAAGCAAGGGAATCAGTTTGCTCCCTCCCATTCTCCATTCCTTTTGCCATGAGTGCTTCATTGATAGGCCAAGTTTCGAGAGAGCTGACACTCTCAGTTGGGGACTCACCAATGCTACCAAAATTGAATCTTGACACTTCAAGGGAAGATGGTCGGTCGAGAGGAAGAAGAGCAAGCGAGGTCAGCATGCCTTCTGGTCGTGGTTGATGGCGTGGAGGCATCATTTCCGGTCGGTGGTGGTGATGGTGGGCACACCCATGGACTACTCTGCTCCTACAAATGTTACAAATACCAATCATTCAAGTCGTGATCATGCAGAGCAGACTGGTTATGTCAAACCTCAAAAAATAATGTATCGGATATATGATAAGGGGGTGGGAATGAAGACCCAAAATAGAGGCGAAAAAATGAAAAGTGGATCATCATTGACAGGTAACAAGACAAATGAAGTGACACCTGTTAATACCAACTGTGAAGCGACAGCATGCTCCAAATACACATCAAAATTCATGAATAAGAGAAACCAGATAAGAGACCATCTTACATAGCCAGAGCCCTTTAAGGACATTAGAAGTTGGAAACTGGAAACTGGAAATTGGAGATGAGAGAAGGTCGCAGAAATGATTACAGTTTACGAGGATCTAAGGCATAATTTTGACATTAACAGTAAACAGTACTAATAACAAAACCCAGATTCTAATCTTTCGTCCTCCATTTCTTCAGTACGATAACTCTTAAATTAGAATTGTTTGGTATTGTTTTTATTTAATAAAACTAGTGTGATTTGAGTGAATATAAAAAGATTTGGATCAAAATTATAGAAATTGTTATAGGTTACTAAGTATGGAAAGATTTTAGGAAATTAATGATTTTTATACATATTTTCGAATTATTCAGATTATTAACATTAATTTAACGATTTGTTGTTATCTTGGGCCACAAAATCAAAGAAGATTTGACTGCATTAATTACATTACCAAAAGAGAATGAGTAAATATTTGAGAATTTCCAAGAATCAAAGAGAGAGAGAGAGAGAGAGAGAGAGAGAGAGAGAGAGAGAGAGAGAGAGAGAGAGAGAGAGAGAGAGAGAGAGAGAGAGAGAGAGAGAGAGAGAGAGAGAGAGAGAGAGAGAGAGAGAGAGAGAGAGAGAGAGAGAGAGAGAGAGAGAGAGAGAGAGAGAGAGAGAGAGAGAGAGAGAGAGAGAGAGAGAGAGAGAGAGAGAGAGAGAGAGAGAGAGAGAGAGAGAGAGAGAGAGAGAGAGAGAGAGAGAGAGAGAGAGAGAGAGAGAGAGAGAGAGAGAGAGAGAGAGAGAGAGAGAGAGAGAGAGAGAGAGAGAGAGAGAGAGAGAGAGAGAGAGAGAGAGAGAGAGAGAGAGAGAGAGAGAGAGAGAGAGAGAGAGAGAGAGAGAGAGAGAGAGAGAGAGAGAGAGAGAGAGAGAGAGAGAGAGAGAGAGAGAGAGAGAGAGAGAGAGAGAGAGAGAGAGAGAGAGAGAGAGAGAGAGAGAGAGAGAGAGAGAGAGAGAGAGAGAGAGAGAGAGAACGAAGACGGAACTTGAAGGACGCCACCCTAGGGACGAAGACCTAGAGGGCGATTCTGCATGTTTCCAGATTTGATTTCAACTCCTCTCCTTCTACTTTTTATTTTCTTTCATTTGATGAATATTTTTACTTTGGATTTTTTTATCATGATTTTAGGCTAGACTTTTTTATCTTGGTTATGAAAGAAAGTACTCATTATATGTTTTTACTTTGATCTATGGATGTTACGTATTTTTCACCAAACAATCTCTCATGATGCTGATTGCGTAATTTGAATTGTGTCGATAAGCAAATTTGATGTCACATGTTTCTATTGTATCGATAGGTAGATAGGAATTTTAAGATGCATGAGTGATTAAATAAATTAAAATTGTTGCAAAGTCAGTAACATTAATTTATTTGGCATTAAGAATAGGATTACAAGGAAATTCGGATGAAGTTTTTGCCTTTTCTAAGTTGAAAAGAAAATTCTGAGACGGATTCATCTAGGCAATTCGATAGAACCCTAGAAATGTTACGAATTCTTGCTGTTCTGTGATAAATGTTGTAGCATTTTTGTAGCATCAATGATAAAATGCATGTAATGAGAAAATTAACCCTAGCCAAAGCTTCCATCATCTCAATCTTTCGAGTTATTTCGCTTTCAATTAATTTCTTTATTAGTCAGAGTCACGTTTTATTTTCATTTTACTCTTATCCAAATTTTACATAAGTTTTATATAAATATAATAATAATAATAATAATAATAATAATAATAATAATAATAATAATAATAATAATAATAATAATAATAATAATAATAATAATAATAATAATAATAATAATAATAATAATAATAATAATAATAATAATAATAATAATAATAATAATAATAATAATAATAATAATAATAATAATAATAATAATAATAATAATAATAATAATAATAATAATAATAATAATAATAATAATAATAATAATAATAATAATAATAATAATAATAATAATAATAATAATAATAATAATAATAATAATAATAATAATAATAATAATAATAATAATAATAATAATAATAATAATAATAATAATAATAATAATAATAATAATAATAATAATAATAATAATAATAATAATAATAATAATAATAATAATAATAATAATAATAATAATAATAATAATAATAATAATAATAATAATAATAATAATAATAATAATAATAATAATAATAATAATAATAATAATAATAATAATAATAATAATAATAATAATAATAATAATAATAATAATAATAATAATAATAATAATAATAATAATAATAATAATAATAATAATAATAATAATAATAATAATAATAATAATAATAATAATAATAATAATAATAATAATAATAATAATAATAATAATAATAATAATAATAATAATAATAATAATAATAATAATAATAATAATAATAATAATAATAATAATAATAATAATAATAATAATAATAATAATAATAATAATAATAATAATAATAATAATAATAATAATAATAATAATAATAATAATAATAATAATAATAATAATAATAATAATAATAATAATAATAATAATAATAATAATAATAATAATAATAATAATAATAATAATAATAATAATAATAATAATAATAATAATAATAATAATAATAATAATAATAATAATAATAATAATAATAATAATAATAATAATAATAATAATAATAATAATAATAATAATAATAATAATAATAATAATAATAATAATAATAATAATAATAATAATAATAATAATAATAATAATAATAATAATAATAATAATAATAATAATAATAATAATAATAATAATAATAATAATAATAATAATAATAATAATAATAATAATAATAATAATAATAATAATAATAATAATAATAATAATAATAATAATAATAATAATAATAATAATAATAATAATAATAATAATAATAATAATAATAATAATAATAATAATAATAATAATAATAATAATAATAATAATAATAATAATAATAATAATAATAATAATAATAATAATAATAATAATAATAATAATAATAATAATAATAATAATAATAATAATAATAATAATAATAATAATAATAATAATAATAATAATAATAATAATAATAATAATAATAATAATAATAATAATAATAATAATAATAATAATAATAATAATAATAATAATAATAATAATAATAATAATAATAATAATAATAATAATAATAATAATAATAATAATAATAATAATAATAATAATAATAATAATAATAATAATAATAATAATAATAATAATAATAATAATAATAATAATAATAATAATAATAATAATAATAATAATAATAATAATAATAATAATAATAATAATAATAATAATAATAATAATAATAATAATAATAATAATAATAATAATAATAATAATAATAATAATAATAATAATAATAATAATAATAATAATAATAATAATAATAATAATAATAATAATAATAATAATAATAATAATAATAATAATAATAATAATAATAATAATAATAATAATAATAATAATAATAATAATAATAATAATAATAATAATAATAATAATAATAATAATAATAATAATAATAATAATAATAATAATAATAATAATAATAATAATAATAATAATAATAATAATAATAATAATAATAATAATAATAATAATAATAATAATAATAATAATAATAATAATAATAATAATAATAATAATAATAATAATAATAATAATAATAATAATAATAATAATAATAATAATAATAATAATAATAATAATAATAATAATAATAATAATAATAATAATAATAATAATAATAATAATAATAATAATAATAATAATAATAATAATAATAATCATAGGTAGTATCTTTAGGTGAAACTACTGAGTAACCGGAGGCCTTCATTATCAATGTTGTCAATCGCGTAAAAAGATAATGTGACTTATAATAGAAAGTCAATACAAAAATATATTCCCCTTATTATTTATTAAAAAAACACAAAAAGAGAACCTTTGAAATCTAATTAACTTAGTAAAAGCATTGAAGAGTTAGCAATATAATATTAACTATGAATTTTAATTTTTATTATTGAACTTAGCAGGTTGAAAAGGAGTTTGAGCACAAACACACTTCAGAAAATTATTTTATTAGGAATAACTCTATGTTAATTGCTTATAATTTGATAGTAGAATTTTTTATAAGATTTCAAGTTTCGAAATATCTTTGAAATTGCATGAAATTCATTAAAGTTACTTTGGGAATTCTTTAATTTTGATTTTATTTTGCATCACTTGAGGACGAGTAATGATTCAATTTCAGGGGTATTTGATAACTCTTAAATTAAAGTTATTTTATATTATTTTTATTTAATAAAACTCGTGTGATTTGAGTGAATATAAAAAGATTTAGATCAAAACTATAAAATTTGTTATAGGTTACTAAGTATGGAAAGATTTTAGAAAATTAATGATTTTTATGCATATTTTCGAATTATTCATATTATTAACATTAATTTAAATATTTGTTGTTATCTTGGGCCAAAAAATTAGAGAAGATTTGATTGCATTATTTAAATTACCTAAAGAGAATGAGCAAATATTTGAGAATTTCCTAGAATCAAAGAGAGAGAGAGAGAGAGAGGTGGCTGGAAAATCCCATGGAATCAAGGAGAATCTAGGAAAGAGAAAAAGAGAGACTAAAACAAAATAAAAAGAGGAGGTTTGGCAGCAAGGGTATGGGATGCAGAAAAAGGAGAAAACCCTAAGCAAGAGGCAACTCTCATACAGATCTGAAAGGGAACTAAAACCTGGGGAAGAAGACCTAGGGGAAGCAACCCTAAAGATCAGGAGAAGAAGTCCTGAGGGAGCTAGACGACGAAAACTCACGACGAAGACGGAACTTGAAGGACGCCACCCTAGGGACGAAGACCTAGAAGGCGATTCTGCATGTTTCCAGATTTGATTTCAACTCCTCTCCTTCTACTTTTTATTTTCTTTCTTTTGATGAATATTTTTACTTTGGATTTTTTTATCATGATTTTAGGCTAGACTTTTTATCTTGGTTAGGAGAGAAAGTACTCATTATATGTTTTTACTTTGATCTATGGATGTTACGTATTTTTCACCAGACAATCTCTCATGATGTTGATTGCGTAATTTGAATTATGTCGATAAGCAGATTTGATGTCACATGTTCTTATTGTATCGATAGGTAGATAGGAATTTTAAGATGCATGAGTGATTAAATAAATTAAAATTAATGCAAAGTCGCTAACATTAATTTATTTGGCATTAAGAATAGGATTACAGGGAAATTCAGGTTAAGTTTTTGTCTTTTCAAAGTTGAAAAGAAAATTCTGAAACAAATTCATCTATGCAATTCGATAGAACCCTAGAAATGTTTTGAATTCTTGCTGTTCTGTGATAAATGTTGTAGCATTTCTGTAGCATCAGTGATAAAATGCATGTAATGAGAAAATTAACCCTAGCCAAAGCTTCCATCATCTCAATCTTTTCGAGTTATTTCGCTTTCAATTAATTTCTTTATTAGTCAGAGTCCCGTTTTATTTTCATTTTACTCTTATCCCAATATTTTTACATAATTTTTATAGCAATTTAATTTGATTAAGAATATCATCGTGGGATCAACTTTGATTTACTCTATTACTTCATTAGCGACACGTGCACTTGCATTAGGGTGTATAAAATCACTAACACAGTACCAGGGCAAATATAAAAACCAGAAAGAAGAACAAGAGCACTCACAATATCAAATGGGGAGAGAAGCCAGCCAAAATGATCGCAACCAGAAAAATTCAGAGACAAAAAGAATCCACCTTGGTCCATGATTGGTAAAGTCAACTCGGTTAGACCAGTTTTTGGTTGGAAATCACCAGTTATTTCGAGAGACAAATGAGGAACTTGCATCAGATTAATCCGGATATCCACGCATATCTTCGAGGCACAAACCCTAGATATTGAGCTAGTCATGTATTTTCTTCGATTCTTAAGTGTGAACTGAGATTAAACAATTTATATGAGTCATTCAATGCAATTCTATTACTTGTCAGGGGGACAAACCGATTCTGACCATGTTCGAGATGATCCGAAAGTGCTTAATGACTAGGATTGTCAAAAAATATAAGAAGTTAGTCTCGTCAACAGACGTCTTGTGTCCCCAGATAAGAAAAAAGCTTATAAAGCCAAAACGTGCAGCTCGAAATTTGATTGCTATGTTTGCGAGAACTGCATGATTTGAGGTCAGTAATGGCAAGAAACAATATGTTGTCGACATGAATACATATGCGTGCAACTGTTATATGTGGGAGCTTACTAGAATCTCGTGTGTTCATTCAATTCCCTACATTCATTTCATAAGACTATCACCGAAAAGTTACGTTCATCAATACTATCACCGGGAAACTTATTTGTAGATGTACTAAAACTTCATTCATCCCCTTAGCAACCAACAACTGTGACCGCCCGTACAAAATATAAAGCAAATCCTTCTGTCCAAAAAAAAAAAGTCAATCTGGTAGTTCGAAGAAGAAAAGAGTGCGAGATGTCGATGAACCGCCAAGTTCGACAATTACTAGGAAGAACTCGATAATGTCATGTGGTATATGTCGGCGTCAGGGGCATAATAGTCACACTTGTACTGATAGGGGATCCACTTCAGGCGCCACTTCCACTTCGTCTATGCAAGATACATTTATGGATTTTCACACATTTGACGGGACACAAGTATGTTTCAACACATTTCGCTCATAAACACACTTTCATTATTGTCTAATATAGTTTTCATTATGTACAGGAATCTTCTACACATGGCAGAGGCAAAAAATATATGACTGTTTGAGTTGTAATTTATGTATTTATTATACTGTGTAATATTAGTATTTATTATAATGTGTAATTTAATGAGATAAAGTTGTAAAAATGGGCAGAGTTTCATTTCTTTTATCACTCCTTCATAACTAGCTTCAAACAATTCGTGCATATTCAAATCATAATTTTATAACCAACAACTAGTTTCAGACAATTAAGTACCACCTAAGTACAGTCATAAAGTAAAGTACAACCAGACACCACATAACATAAACCAAATGACAAGTATAAACTAAAGTACATCATAATACTCATAGCATAAACTAAAGTACAAACATAAAGTAAAGTACATAAAATGAAATACAAAATATAAACTAAACTACGGTGGGACATCGTCATCGTCTCACTCCACCAAAATCCATGAGGAATTTCTTCAGCTCTATGTGGGACTCAGTTAGCTCTCTGTGTGCCACGGTGAGCTCCTCGACTCTACCTATGAGAAAATCTAGTCTCTGCTCCATCTTGTCTAACCTACTAGCCGTCTGGGGGACAATGGCCGAGGGGGGTCATCCTCCATAGGAACATCTACAGAGGTGGAGGGCCTTTGATCTCCCTTGAATGCCTAAGTCCTGTCGACTTCAACTAGGCCTGTCGGATCTATATGCTCTCATCTACTCTCCAGTCGATAGTTGAATCCAAGCTCGTTCGAGGATCTTCTGTATCAACGTGTTGTACAGCAGATTATTGTTGCACGTCCGACCTATCTTATGCATGTGACCTAAAATCACGAAGTCAGGTCGAACATCACCCCGTTGTATAGCTTTTTCATCACATAGAGATTCATGCATATCATAAGATCTCGATGTCCATCCTGAGGTAGAATGATGTGGGTTATAAGATTGTGAATAACCCAAGCTCTGACGTTCAAATCCTTGGATTTTGGCTTTACGAACCCAACGATGTTGAAATTACGATGAATTTCCAAAAGGAACTTTAGTCTCTCGGCCGATCTAAAAAAATCACAATTTCAGGAAGCATGGTAGTATCTCTCTAAATCATTCGCTTCTTCGGCAAACCGAGCAATTCATTAATTGACTTTGGAGGTATAAAAATCTCTGTACCAAGGAATAGGGGTGAGCAAAAAAATTGAGAACCAAAGAACTGGACCAGAACTGACAATTTGGTCCGGTTCTGGGCGGTTCTAAAAAAGAAAAAAAGGATTTTCGGTTCTGTATTGACCAGAACTGAAAACCCCAGTCCGATTTTGATTCTAATGAGTCAGCTCATGCAGAACCGACTCGGGCAATTTTTTTTGCCCTAAGTTTCAAGCATCGGGCTCGAGCTTCAGTCTTCAGAGTTGAGTTCAGACACTTTTTAGTTTTCTCTTCTCATCTTGGCGAATCGCCGACGCTGATACCGAATGCTCTTGCCCTCGCCCTCGCCCAGTCACTCTTGCCCTCACCCAGTCGCCAAAAGCTGGTGGTCTCCCTCGCCCGGTCTCTTTTGCCCTCACCCAGTCGCCCTCACCGCTCGACAACTCGTCCGACGATTACGAAGGTAAGTTTTTTTGTCGTTGATTAGGATTTGTTTATCTCTTCATCTAATCATGTGATTTTTACAGTTCTTCGTCCATCATTTAATTTTGTTTTCGCATTTGGGGCACTCCTTCGGTTTCACCGAGAGAGTGCCGACCCTGTAGGCTGTACTCTGTAGTAGGTTTAATTTAATTGTTGTGTGGTTTTAATGTGTTATCAATCTGTTAATTTTGTTAATTTTGTTGTTTTGTAACATAACAACAAACAACAGAACTTCTGTTGTTTGCTGTTCTGTTTATTTGGACAAATAGCAAAGCCAAAGATGTTTGATGTGTTTGTTGTTCTGTTTATTTCGATCAAACTCTTTATTCGGGAGGACAAGAATCGAGACCAAAATTTTGATCCGGTTCTGGGAAATTTTTTATGTTTATTGGTGCAAAAATTTAAAAACTAAATTTAGTGGTCCGGTCCTAATTTTTCCAAAAACCAGACCGAACCGGACCACGATCACCTCTACCAAGGATGTACGTCTTCAAACATCTTACCCTCCCAGTAGAAGTCAAGTTCGCATAAAAAAAGCAAACAATTTGATCACAGCTATTGCCCCCCAAACCGTACACTCCGTGTAGGGCGATTCTGTCAAACATCTCTTTGATCTCCAATGACTCCCAACCTCTAAAATTGACTATCTTCGAATGAATAACCGAGTAGTTTGACATATTTCACTCAAACTGCTCTTGACACATATGATTTCGAAATTCAATCGAAACATACCCAGTTGGTAGTTGTAGCGCTTAAGCAGGAGCACCTTGAGACGACAGTGTCCAGTTTGTTCGACCCCCTTGAGATGGTTCTCCTTGTGAAAATGATAGGAAATTTGGCGGAGCACATTCGGTCAGGTCACCTCATGACAAACCTCCTTGTGACGGGGCATACCTTTCGTTTAATCACCAATTTGTGAGCCATTTGTGGAAAATTTAGGGATTTAGATTGAATTTGGGATTTGAGGATTTGGACTATTTAGGGCTAGGATTTGTGGGAATTTTTGGATGATATTTGAAGAAAACGATTAGGGGCGTGAAATGGTAAGATTTTGGGTTGAAATCGCAGGGGGCCGAGAGAAAATCCCATTTTCGGCAGTGGGGAGTGAGAATAGGGAGTCAGTTCGTTATATAGAGTCAGGGATCGGCCCCCCGATCCGTAGTAGTGACCCCCCGTTCTCGGTACTAATTTTGACAATGGGGGATCGCCGCCCTTGGATCGGCCATCAGTTCTCAAAATGAGGTATGAGAATGGGGGGCCGATCCGGGGAGGTGACCCACCGTTCCCGAGAATCTTGAAAATGAAGAGGAAGGGAACGGAGGGTCAATCCGGGGCGGTATCCCCCCGGTCTCAAATCACGTGTGGTGCACGTTGAATGGGGTCTTCACTCCATCATCGACCCTCCTACCCAATATGTCCAGTGTCACGTAAGTACTGGACAGATCGGGGGGCCGTTCAATTTAGATCTGCCCCCCTATCTCGGCATAAATGGAGAACGAGGGGTGATCAGCCTCTATCAGGGTTTGATTTTTTACATTTTGAATAGTTTAAGGTTTTAGTTGTTAAAATTTAGTTTAAGAGTTATTTCAAATTAAACTCGATTCAAATAGATTTTAACTCTATTTTAAATCTTTATTTGAAAGCAAATAAGATAGGATAACCCGCAAATTTAAAATCTTTTTGGAATCCTACTCAAACCAGGTAACTTTGAATTTCTTATAAATAAACGTAATTGACAATCTTTTATGATCTCATCGGCGAGCGGAAGCACGTTGGCCTCGAGCTTGCTCCCATCAACCATGGCCTCTCTATTCCACGCTTCCACCAATTTGGGACACTTTCTCGCTCTCACCATGTCCAGGTCTTCCTTCCTCTGCCCTCCTCCCGCAATCGCATCGGAGCACGCCTCTTGGGAAAACATTCCCAGCAATCTCATGGATTTGATTTCTGCAAAAGTCGGCCTCTCTGATCGCCATAGCTTAGATGCAGTCTGCAAATCTTGGGGCTCCATGAAAAAAGGATTTCTTTCTCGCGTGCACGAACTACCTTGGCTTGTTCTTCCCCACGACCCAACATGTCGAGAGCTTCGCTGTCTCAATTTATCTCAAGGCACCGTCGAAAGGCTCAAGTTGCCTAAACCACTTCGAGATGCGGAGTTCATTGGCTCTACTAATGGTTGGTTGTGTTTCATCCATATTGAATACTATGGAATGACACCGTTCTTAAAAGAACCTCAATTATTTCTTTTCAACCCGGTCTCTCGCCAACTCCTCAAACTTCCTTCAATACCCGAAACGCCTTGTTACCATCATTGGGTCTCTGAGAAGGATATGCAGATTGGTTACATATCCGGTGTTGCAATCTCGTCAAACCAAATCAAAGAATCTACGATGGTGGCAGCTATTTTCGGCGAAGGCCTCGAGCTTGCCGTCTGCAAACCGGGCGACGAGAAATAGACGATTTTCACCGGTAGTTATGACCTGGAAGAATACGTAGAGATGATGGAGAATCTGGTGGAAGACGAAAACAACGCTTGCTATTTTGCTGAAATTTTATTCCACGACGGTACCCTATTTGTTGTTTCTGCGGTGGCCCCTCACGCAATTGGCCAATCATCACATCCTGATCACATTGGAATTTACTTTTTGGGGCCATTAAAGCTTAGTTTGATCAATGTTCTCCTGGATTGGGAAGCTGAAGAGGATCTGTCTTCTCTTTGCTCCGAGTGCCTGTTACTTCCGAATGAGGTTGAAGATGAGGCTTTAGTAGGATTCTTTTACTTGACGTTATCTGTTCAAAACGAACTACTGTTTGCAGTCCAATGGGTTGCGAGGGAAGAGAGTGAGTCGGAAGATGATCTTCTATACCACGAGTCTACAAAAAGAGTCGCCATTTTCAAACTCGACGTCGACCGAGAAGGAGGTGTTCGCTTTTCATGCCTGCAGGACATCAGGGATCAAGTCATATTTTTAGGAGGAAATGGGAGCCAAGTAGTAGACTCTAAAGAGTTCAGTGGGATTCAAGGAAACTCTGTCTTCTTCCTGGAGCATTGGCCAACGGAGAAGGGCCAAGACGGAGACTGCGTGTATATATCTCGAGAATGTGGCGAGTATAGTTTGCTCAACAACAAGGTGGTCTGATCTCTGCCCAGTTGTATCGAAAACTTCGATTTTCGTATAGATTGGTTTTCACCAATCCATTCAAATTGTTGATTTTCATATCGAAAGCGTCGGTTTTTAATTTTTTTTTTTTTTGCCGTTCTTGATGAAAATCGAAGTCGAAACAGAAACAATGTGATATTTTTTTTTTATTAAGTGCAGAAAAATGAATATTGAATCAATGTAACAAAACAAAGATGACTAGGAAAGAATGAACTTGGATGCTTAAGCTTGTGCTGAGACTGGTGCATGGATGTTGACATTCCTTGACTATCACCCACTGTCTTCAAGATTCACCATCGCCAGCCTGAAAATGAAGCTATCCACCTAACATCGAAAACAAAAAACATAAACCTAAATTTCAATGCAGCAAGAAAATGCATCGGATGTAAAAGAACGCCATTAAAGAAACAAGAATTATGAAAGCAGAAAAAGATATCCACTCCCAGCGCCGGCCCTGTTGGAGAATATTTTGAAAGGAAAGACTACTCTTATTTCTCACTTTTGTTTCCTCTTTTCTACACACAAACTCACAAACATCACCCTTATTTATACTAGTGACACCTCCTCAACCAATGGGTAGGATTAAGCCACTTCAACTCTAATCTAATGGTCATAATTGACTCTCTAGAAAGATCTAGAGAAGACTTCTCTAGAACATATTACACTAGACCTTTCTATAAGCTTCCATAAGCTTCTACACACTTCTATAAACTTCTATAAGATTCTACAAGCTTCTAATAGCTTCTTTAAGCTTCTATAGGCTTCTCCAAGCTTCTACAGGCTTCTCCAAGCTTCTACAGGCTTCTATAGGCTTCTACAAGCTTCTTCAAGAAGTCAAGTTTATAATTTCAACATCCCCCCTTAAACTTGATTTCTTGTTACTCCAATTAAAGTTCTCAACCTGACGAAGCTTTCTTGCTTAAGTGGTTTAGTGAAGATATCAGCTACTTGATCATGAGATTTCACGTACTCCACTTGTACCTCTTTCTTCGTGATGCACTCTCGTATATAACGATAGCGCGTGTCAATGTGCTTACTTCGATCATGGAAGACTGCGTTCTTGGCCAAAGCTATTGCTGACTTGTTATCCATACAAATCTTGGTTGGCTCCTCTTGTGGAAGACGCAATTCCTTCAATAGGTTTCTGAGCCAAATTGCATGACAGACACATGAAGTAGCAGCTACATACTCTGCCTCGCATGTTGAAAGAGTGACGATTGGTTGCTTCCTTGACGTCCACGTAAAAGCAGTGTCTCCCATGTAAAAGACAAAGCCAGTCGTGCTCTTTCGATCATCTATATCTCCACTCCAATCGCTATCGCTGTATCCAACAAGCTTGTAATCATTAGATTCAGAATAGTGCAAACCATAGTTTGTTGTACCTCTTAAATAACGAAGAATTCTTTTTGCTGCTTTCATATGAGTTGTTGTTGGATTCTCCATGAATCTGCTAACAACTCCAACTGCATAAAGAATATCTGGCCTTGTACATGTCAGATATCGCAGGCTACCAATCAAGCTCTTAAAAAATGTTGGATCTACTTTTTCTCCTTCTTCGTGCTTTGACAACTTGATTCCACATTCCATTGGTGTGGCGACTGGATTGGAGTTATTCATCTTGTATTTCTTAAGTACCTCTTTGGCATAGCCTTCTTGAGTGATCAATATGCCATTGTCTTTCTGTTTTACTTCAATTCCAAAGTAGTAAGACATGATTCTGATGTCAGTCATTTCAAACTCCTCCATCATCTCCTTTTTAAACTCTTCAAACATGCTTGAATTGCTGCCTGTGAATATCAAGTCATCTACATATAGGCATACGATCAAGATATCACCGTTTTGGATTTTGATGTAGAGTGCATGCTCATATGGATACTTGTTGAACTTTCTATCTTGCAAGTACTTGTCAATTCGAGCATTCCAAGCTCTTGAGGCTTGCTTCAACCCATAGAGTGCTTTCTTTAACTTTAAAACTTTGTCTTCTTTTCCCTTGATCTCATAGCCTTGTGGTTGCTCGATGTAGACTTCTTCTTCAAGAACTCCATTGAGGAAAGCAGATTTCACATCCATTTGATATATCTTCCATTTATTTTGAGCTGCCAATGAAATAATCAATCTAACAGTTTCTAGTCGAGCAACGGGAGCAAATACCTCATCATAGTCGATGCCAGCTCTTTGACTATAGCCTTTTGCCACCAATCTCGCCTTTTATCTTTGGACGTCTCCATTGGCGTTTTTCTTTGCTTTGTACACCCACTTTACTCTGATTGCCTTGTGCCCTTTTGGAAGTGAAGCTAACTCCCATGTATCATTCTTCTCGATTGCCTTTATCTCTTCATCCATGGCATTTTTCTAATTCTTGTTTTCCACCGCCTCTTGAAAATTCATGGGCTCACAATCGACAAGTAAGCAAAAAAGAGTAAGGTTATCTTGACTTTCGGTTACCTCATAGAGTTCATGTAAACTCCTGAATCGTGGAACTCTTTCACTTGAACTTTCATCTTCTTGAAGACTCACAGTTTGTGGAATTGGTGGAGTAGTAGGTGTTGACTTAATTAGTGTTTAAGTCTAACTTTGTTTTTGATGATGTGTTTATATGATGAGTAATATATTTGATTATGTTATTAAATGAGAATAATGTGTTTTGCTTTTGAAATTAATCGTTTTGGAAATACCCTTAAAAAAGGTATTTTAGTTTTCTAACAATATTGGTTAAGTGTACAGGGCTGAAATTGTATAAAATGTTCACATTAACCGATAGCTATAATACAAAGAAGACATCCACCGCTTGAAGAAGAGAATGGCATCCACCGATAGGTAAACTACAAAAACAGTGGAGTTTAAAGAACCACACATGCCGATCGCTAAACGACAAAAGGCAAAGCTACACCTGTCGATCGCTCGCTCAAACCGATGACGTCTAAGGCTTGCATCTGCCGATGGAACTTCAACTTACATCTGCCGATGGAACTTCAGCCTGCATCTGCCGATGGCGTTTGAAGATGCATCTGCCGATGGAATGTCAAGATGCTTCTGCCGATGAAATTTCAAGATACATCTGCCGATGAATTTTTAAGGTGCATCTGCCGATAACATTCCAAGTTGTATATGCCGATAGCCTATCATGTTACATCTGTCGATGGCGTATGAAGATACATCTGCCGATGGCTTTTTAAGTTGCATCCACCGTTGACGTTCTGATTTTTTAAAGCTGCTTCCACCGGTGATCTTCCGCCAAATTTGAATATAACCGCGAAGCTACAGTGATGTCGTTTTCAACATTAACTCCAGAACTTTAATGGCGACGACGAAGCAGCAATTTCAGATGCAACGGATATCTGCTTCAGTACGGATGCTTCCCAACAGTAACATTTTCCATTTGAAGAAAGAAGCATTCAATTATGTGAAGCAAAATCAGACAGAGTATTTAAGCTGAGGTTAGAGCACGAAGAAACAACTTTTGCCAATTTTATTCTTGAGCCCTAACCTGCAAATTTGAGCATACTCTGTATTACTCTTCTACACCTCTCGATTCGATAACTTGAGATTTTAATCTTTGAGCGTGTAGTCTGAGCTTGAAATTTACAAACTCAAATATCTGTATAAGGCAGTGGATTATCGCCCGTGAAGAATAATCCAGTATTGTAAAAGGCAGTAGATCGACGCCCGGAAGTTCGATCTTGTTTTCTCGTTGAGGAGAAGGTTAAGGAACTTCAAGGGGGAACCTTGAAGCGTGGATGTAGGCAAGGTTTGGCCGAACCACGTAAAAACTCTTGTGTTGGTTTTCCTCTCTCTCTCTCTGTTATTTTTATTATTGTGTTTGTCTGCCTATAGCATTAAAAAAAATTAAAAAGGGTCTAATTCACCCCCCTCTTAGACAATCTTGATCCTACAATTGGTATCAGAGAAAGGTTTGTCACTGTCTAAGTTGTAACACTCTGTGAAATATATATTTACAATGGCATTCAACACTAACTTCACACACGTAGACGGTCAAGCTACGAATAGACCTCCTTTCTTTGATGGTAGTGATTATGTTTATTGGAATGCTAGAATGAAAATATTCGTTCAAGCCATGGACTATGAGACTTGGTGTATAATAGAGAATGGTCCTTTTAAGGCCATGAAAACTGTAGATGGGAAAAGTATCCCTAAGGACTCTACTGAATTATCTGAGTTCGATAAGAGAAATCTGAGCCTTAATGCCAAGGCAATAAACACTCTGTACTGTGCTCTGAATAGAGATGAATTTAATAGGGTACAAGGGTGTGAAAGTGCTCAAGAAATTTGGCACTTATTAGAGATCACACACGAGGGCACAAACAAAGTGAAGGAGAGCAAACTGAATATGCTCATACATGAATATGAATTATTTTCTATGCCTAAGGATGAGTCTGTCTTTTCCATGTTTACAAGATTTACTAACATAACTAATGGTTTGAAAACTCTTGGTAAATCTTATTCTAGTGAAGAACATGTTAGGAAGATCCTCAGATGTCTTCCAAGAAGCTGACAGCCAAAGGTGACTGCAATTCAGGAAGCAAAGGATCTCAAAGCTCTCAAACTTGAAGAGCTCATTGGCTCACTAATGACTCATGAGATAACCTTGAGAGCCAATGACAAGGAAGATCTCAAAGAAAAGGAGATCAGCAAAAAGAAGGATATAACACTTAAGGCTTCCTCTAGTAAACAAGATGAATCTGAGGAAGAAGAGGAAGATGAGGACATTGCCCTCATTACAAGGAGGTTCAGCAAATTCCTCCAAAGAAAAAGAATGCAAGGAATGAGATTTCCAAAGGTTGAGAAATCTCACAAGGAAGAAGGAAATCACATACTTCGGGTGTGGAAAGCCGGGTCACATGAAGGCAGACTGTCCACAAGCGAAGAAGAATCCCAAGAAGTTTAAGAAGACGCTATGAAGGCCACTTGGGATGACAGTGAAGAGGACACCTCATCTTCAGAAGATGAGGAAGTTGCAAATCTGTGCTTCATGGCACACGAGGAAAAGGTTAGTACTTCTTCTTCAAGTATTTTAAGTGATAGCGAAAGTGATAATGAAGAAGGAGAACTAATTGACGCCTTTAATGACTTAGTTAAGCAATATAGTATGCTTTAAAAGTAAATATAACTTGTTGAAAAGAGAAAACGCAGGTTTAGTAGAGAAGCATGTTAAAGAAGTTGACTTGCATGCTAAGGAGTGTATTATGTAGAAAAAGGAAATAAATGAACTTAAAAGCAGAAATAAGGATTTAAATAATATTATTTTGAAATTTACTAATGGCAACAAGTTATATAAAATGTTATTAGGTAAACAGAGAGTAAATTTTGACAGAGTAGGAATAGGTTATGATAAATCTAGTAAAAAGAAAGTTTACAAGAATTACTTTGTCAAATCTACCACTTGTCATGCATGCAATGAAGCAGGACATAAATCTTATGAATGTCCTTTAAAATCTAATAAGAGATCAAATGGTAAACTACAGTGGGTTCCTAAAGGAACCAAGACTAACGCTAGGACCCAAAAGATTTGGGTACCTAAGAAGACTATTTGATCTCTGTCTTGCAGGATGATGCGTCTCCAATAAGGAATCAGTGGTACCTGGACAGTGGCTGTTCTAGGCACATGACTGGAGATGCATCCATGTTTGCTGCTGTCAACAAGAAGAAAGGAAACGTCACTTTTGGTGGAAACCAGAAGGGTAAAATTGTTGGCATCGGCAACATAGGTAATCCTGATAACCTCATTATAGAAAATGTTCCGTTAGTTGAAGGTCTAAAATATAACCTACTAAGCATCAGTCAATTATGTGATAAGGGTTATAAAGTAGTTTTCAAGAAAAATTCTTGTATAATTAAGGATAGAACAAATTGCAAGGTTCTCTTTACTGGTTTCAGAAAAGAGAATATCTATATCATTGACTTAGATAATATTGTTTGTGATAGTGAGAAATGTTTTGCTGTTAATTCTTCAAATGATAGTTGGATCTGGCATAAGAGATTAGGACACGTAGGGATAGATACCTTAGCTAAGATTACTAAGGAGAATTTAGTTAGAGGAATCCCTAAGATATCCTTTGAGAAGAATAAGGTCTGTGATGCCTGCCAAATGGGTAAGCAGATCAAAAGTTCCTTTGCATCGAAGAATGCAATTTCTACTTCTAAACCGCTCCAACTTCTTCACATGGACCTCTTCGGTCCTTCCAATATAGCCAGTTTATGAGGCAAATTTTATGCCTTTGTTATTGTAGATGACTTCTCTAGATTCACCTGGGTATACTTTCTAAAGTCTAAGGATGAGACTTTTGATAACTTCTCTAGCTTTAGGAAAAGAGTTCAAAATGAAAAGAAGCTCATCATTGTTGCTATTCGTAGTGATCATGGTGGAGAATTTGAAAATGAAAGATTTGAACTCTTGTGTCTCAAGCATGGAATTGAGCACAATTTTTCCTCCCCTAGAACCCCTCAGCAAAATGGTGTTGTTGAGAGGAAAAATAGGTCTCTCCAAGAGCTAGCTCGGACTATGCTCAATGAGAATTCTCTTCCTAAATACTTCTGGGCTGAAGCTGTCTCTACAGCATGCTATGTACTCAATCAGGTCTCTATAAGACTTATTCTTGAGAAAACTCCTTATGAGCTTTGGCATGGAAAAACTCCTTCTGTTAAATACTTTAGAGCCTTTGGTAGCAAATGCTTCATTCTAAATACCAAGGTTAACTTAGGAAAATTCGATTCCAAATCTGATCTTGGAATTTTTCTTGGTTACTCTCTGACCAGTAAAGCATATAGGGTATTCAACAAGAGAACTATAGTTGTTGAAGAGTCGGTCCATGTCAACTTTGATGAATCCCCTCAGCCCACAATCTATGTGGATGAGGATGTTACCTTGGATGAACAACTCGATTCTCTTTCTTTAGAAAAGCCTACAGATACTCCTCTAGTAGAAAAATCTTTAGAACCATCTTCAAGTTCTCTAGAAATTGTTCCTGTTAAAGATGAATCTGCAGATCTTCCTAGAGATTGGAAGTATATTAGAAACCATCAAATAGATGAAATCTTAGGTGATCCCTCATTAGGTGTTAAGACCAGATCCTCTCTTAGGAATCTCTGTGCCAATGTGGCATTTATTTCTCAGATAGAGCCTAAGAATCTTGAGGAAGCCGAATTGGATGAAAATTGGATTGTTGCAATGCAAGATGAACTAAACCAATTCGAAAGGAACAATGTTTGGGAACATGTTCCAAAACCTGTTGATCATCCTATTATTGGAACTAAGTGTGTTTATAAGAATAAAATGGATGAAAATGAGATTGTAGTAAGAAACAAAGCTAGGTTAGTTGCCAAAGGTTACAATCAAGAAGAAGGAATTGATTTTGAGGAAACCTTTCCACCTTGTAGCTAGGCTAGAATCCATTAGAATGCTCTTAGCCTATGCCTGCTACAAAAACTTCACACTCTTTCAAATGGATGTAAAGAGTGCCTTTTTAAATGGATATATCATGGAAGAAGTTTATGCAGAACAGCCCTTAGGATTTGAAGACTTTGAAAAACTCGATTTTGTTTACAAACTAAGAAAGACCCTCTATGGACTTAAGCAGGACTCCTAGAGCTTGGTATGATATATTGAAGAACTTCCTTGAGGAAAGGAATTTCAAAAAGGGAAATACTGATTCAACTCTATTTACCAAGCAAAAGGATAAAGACATTTTGTTAGTTCAAATTTATGTCGATGACATTATTTTTGGATCAACTAATGTCAACATGTGTAATGAATTTTCCTCCCTCATGCAAAGTGAATTTGAGATGAGTATGATGGGGGAGTTGAAATTCTTCTTAGGATTTCAGATTAGTCAATCTCCTGATGAAATTTTCTTCTGTCAAGAAAAATACATCAAGGATCTTCTAAAGAAATTTGGATTAGAATCATCTAAGTCTTCCAAGACTCCCATGAGTACCACAACTAAATTGGATAAAGATGAAAAATGAATTAGTGTTGATATTAAAAAATATCGTGGTATGATTGGTTCATTGTTATATCTGACTGCAAGTAGGCCAGATATACTCTTTAGTATTTGTCTGTGTGCTAGATTCCAAGCTGCCCCTAAAAAATCCCACTTAAATGCAGTCAAGAGAATATTCAAATATTTGAGTGGAACTTATGATCTTGGATTGTGGTATCCTAAAGGCATTTCTTTTGATCTGATTGGATACTCTGATTCTGACTATGCTGGTAGTCTAGTTGATAGGAAAATCACCAGTGGAACATGTCAGTTCCTTGGTGAATCTCTTGTCTCCTGGTATTCTAAGAAACAGAATTCTGTTGCATTGTCAACTGCTGAGAGTGAATATATTGCTGCAGGCAGTTGTTGTGCACAAATGCTTTGGATGAAATAGACTTTGGAAGATTATAATCTGTTTTATGATAGAATTCCTATTCGGTGTGATAACACCAGTGCTATCAACATTTCTAATAATCATATTCAGCACTCTAGAACTAAGCATATAGATGTAAGATATCACTTCATCTGTGATCATGTTCAAAGAGGTGATATATCTTTAGAATTTGTTAATTCAGTAGATCAACTAGCCGACATCTTTACAAAACCTTTGGATGAAATGACCTTCAATAATATTAGAATAAGACTAGGTCTCATTCGGGTTGAGAAAATCTAAGATTCTTCTTCTATTTGGACAATTCCTGAGTGTTAGAGCATCTCTGTCTGTGAAGGCATCGGACTGATGCATTGATACCGATAGGTATCGGCAGATGCATATTGTCTGAAGGCATCGGAAGATGCATTCTTAATCTGCCGACACGTGTGACCCATTGGGCTGATCGGTCTTACACGTGTGACTTCCTCATGTCGGGCGATGCCCTATTCCATTTAAACTCTATTTCTTCTCCGAGACGCTTCATCTTTCACGCCCTTACAGAAAACCTCGGCTTTCAAACCTCTTTCCCTCTAGGTTTTTCCTTCTTCGAATCGCTCCAATGGCTTCATCGTCTTTCGCCGTTCCTAAACCAGCCAAGAAGAAGGCCAAAGTATCAGCTCGTCCTCCACGAGAGATTCCTCGTGCAAATGAGTGGCCATCTCTCTTCTTTCTCTCTCAAGCTGCTGAGTTAAGGTACCATGACGACTTTAAGTACAAATCTTTAATTCCCAGTCGAGGTATTTACTTTGATGACTTAGCTGGCATGGATATCATAAAACCCTTGAAGGATCTCGGGTTATTAGGACTTTTTGATGTAGAATCCTTCTATTACCCGGAAGCGATCAGAATGTTTTATGCCAATCTGAGTTTTAGTTCTAATCTTTCCACTATTAAGAGCTTTGTGTATGGAAAACACATTGATATCACTCCACAGTTCATTAATTCCCTTTTGGAGGTTTCCCATTTAGATAGCTGCCCCTACAAGTATGTGTCCGGCACTGAGCCACCGTTCTTTGGAACCACTGACGGTCAAAGTTTTCTTCAGATTATTGCTCTTGACCCAAATCATTCCACTGATCATCTTAAAGGCAAACACCTGACCGCAAGGGCCAGGTTATTTCATCAAATGATAGGGTACAATATTGTCCCTAAGGGTGGTCATCATGACGAGGTGAGTGCCATGGAACTTTTTGTTCTGTTTGCAATTTACTACAAGGCCCCCTTCAATATTGGATATGTTGTTGTTCGAAGGATGATTCAGGCAGTGTCATCCAAGGCTACCTCTTTTCCTTACAACCTGCTCCTCATGAAGATATTTATGCAGCTTGAGGTTGTTTTTCCAGAAGATGAAGACCCCTTCCGTCTTCAACCTTCAAGTTATTATTCTCAAACCACCCTGAAGAAAATGGGAATAAAGAGAACAAGAACAGGGAACCTTGTTTTGGATGCTTCTAAGCAAAATACTGCTAAGCCAGCAGTTGCCAAAAAGGGGAAGAGAAAACTTATCCTGCCAGAGGAGTCCATTGCTGAAGGTGGGGATGACTCTGAGATACCAGCATTTGATAATTCCCCTTCTCAATTTCAGGCTTCTAGCTTCCAACCTCCTCCTCTAGTGCGAAGGCGTCGTGCCCCTTCCTCACGAGCCCATGTTTCAGAGGCAATCTATACTCCCTCATCTGTGCCCCTTCCCTTTCCAGAGAATCTTCCTTATCCTCCTCCTGCACTCCTATTGCCTTCTCTGCCTCCACCAGTCCAACCACCTCCTACAGACCAATTACCTCATCCAAGTCCAATTACTTCTCTAATCCCAATCTCTTCACCTCCTCCACCTGCACTTTTGATGCCTTCACTACCTGTCCTTCCACCTAACTCTCCAGTCCTCCCCACTCCTCAAGTACAAGCCTCATCACCCATCCTATCCAATGCTTCTGCCACTCCTCTAACTTATCAGAGGAGATTCTCGTTGAGTGAGGCTCAGTATAATGAGCTGAAGGCCTCTATTGACAGCATTGGGACAGCTCTCAGTTCCATTGAAAGTAGGATTGAACTGACTCTAGATGCCAAGCTAGCCAATACTCAAAAAGACATGAGCACAGATTTTGATACTGGTCTTGGACTGCTGGCAACCAAAGTGAATGGTCACCGCCGCCTTGTTGTCCGGGAACTTGAGTCACTCAAATCCTCAATTGACAATCTGAATCCCGAACCAGAACCTGCACCATCCTGTTCAATCAATGTCTCCGAGGCTTGCTATGAAGATCTCATTCTTCCATTTTCCAGGCCTGCAATTGAAGAAGATGTGCGGTTCATGTCCCTGCATATTCATGAAGCTGAGCTCCTGTTCTCTCCTCCTGTTGTTCCTACTGCTGGTCTTTCTGTCGAGCCTCCTCCATGTATGGACATGGTGGTGTACTCAGAACCTTCTCCATCTCTGGCTCCCTGCTTGGATGTGGTGGTATATCAAGGCCCCTCTACCTCTGCTGCTCCTCAGCCAGAGCCTACTCCATGCCAGGGTTTAGTGCTCTATCATCCACCCGTCCCTCAAGCTATTGCTTCCCTCCAAACACTCGTGGAGGCTTACTTCTCCTCAGACCTTGCAGTGCCTGCTTGGATTAACCAAGCTTTTTGGAATCATTTTATAGCCTTTTTTAAGTAGCTGATACTCTCTTTAATGTCTACACTTTTCTTCATTTTCTAATGCAATTACTCTGATGTGTTTCTGAATTGTGTTGAATGCTTCTGTTGTCTCTCTGATTGTTTTTGATAATGTCAATGAGGGAGAATATATTTGATTGATGATGGACATGCATGTTGAATTAGTTACTATGATTGTATGCATATTTTAGAAATCTGTGAAAATTTTGGAAATCTGAAAATCTGGATATATGCATGTTTTTAAAACTCTGGTATGTTTCGTGTTTGTTCTTGGAATATATGCATTTGCCATGGGGGAGCTAGAATTATGGGGGAGAGTAACACTTAATCAAATTTACATTAATATTTTGTCATCATCAAAAAGGGGGAGATTGTTGACTTAATTAGTGTTTAAGTCTAACTTTGTTTTTGATGATGTGTTTATATGATGAGTAATATATTTGATTATGTTTATTAAATGAGAATAATGTGTTTTGCTTTTGAAATTAATCGTTTTGGAAATACCCTTAAAAAGAGTATTTTAGTTTTCTAACAATATTGGTTAAGTGTACAGGGCTGAAATTGTATAAAATGTTCACATTAACCGATAGCTATAATACAAAGAAGACATCCACCGCTTGAAGAAGAGAATGGCATCCACCGATAGGTAAACTACAAAA